>JAQBSW010008710.1:0-32610 GCA_029291075.1 Eudiplozoon nipponicum
ATGTTCGTGACTGCATAGAAATTGTGCAGCCGACATTTCCAGTCAAGTTCAATGTATGCGAGACTGCTAGAGGTGAGAGCCGCATATCTATATTTGATTTCCATATATATTCAATGCGGTTTGATCCTCGATAGTCAGTTTGCCGTCGTACTCTGATGATGATCAAGGAAGGTCGAAACGCGTCAGTGCGTTGCGGCTGGCGGTAGTTTTGTTATGTTGTTCGACGAATGGTTAAATACAATGGGATTGGTGTTTACTTCAAGCTCGCAAACTTGATTTAAAGGATTGTTACCACCAACCGCGCAATCAATTAGTGTTAAATAGTATTACCTATATATTTATATGTGGCAAAACCTGCAAACGATTAATGTTCGTGACTGCATAGAAATTCAACAGCCGACATTTCCAGTCAAGTTCAATGTATGCGAGACTGCTAGAGGTGAGAGCCGCATATCTAACTTTGATTTCCTTATAAATTTAATGCGGTTTTATCCTCGATAGTCAGTTTGCTTGATTTAAAGAATTAACGAAACCTTATTTGATGATTTGGAAAAACATTATAGTCAAAATCCTGTCATTAAACATCAATTTAATTAAAACTTTATTATTTGGTGTGGTATTCTTGCTATAATGACAGAGTGAAATCGGCTTGTTAGAAGTTGAGGCCTTAATTTTTTATCTGAACGAAAGTTTTACCGAAAGTTGCATGTGGTGTGCAGCAGGATTGGCGCGGTGGATGAGTGCATGATTCTTAAGCGAATATGTCACAATATGGGCCGTGTTTGCGAAAAATTGTAGCATGTACTGACATGGGATCACAATAGGGATGAAAACGGTCTTCATTATGAATTTCCTACGCCACTATTTCAAATATTGAGTCAAGTTGAGAAATTTTAATGTATTATTTAAAAAAATTTAAATGGCGGATATATAAATTGTAAATTATTTCAGACAGCTAAGCTTTTATTTGGCACAGATGATTACACAAAAAATATCTCCATCAAGTTGTAAACATTATATAAGAAATTCATGTTTAATTTGCTGGATGAAAGAGAGAGAGAGAGACGGCAATCAAATCCAAGTAGAGCCGTATACGCACTAATTATCCCCTCTCTACACAGTTATGGAGTGAAGAAAAATAACGACGCACGATTCTCTGAAGTTCCGTAGTCGGAGTGATTACATTCACAAGTCTTGCGCGTGGATCAATTGGATATAAAGTCTGGTTCGATCAGCTGCGTAAACTTCAACTGGGAAAATATGTCAATAATCTCTCTTATCGTGGCTATTGATAAATGAATAGCAATTAGAATGCACATCTATTGACAATGTGTACGATAAAACTTATTCGAACCTTTTTATAAACACCTCACATATATATCGGTAATTGGAATTTGATCAAAAGTATATGTATTTCACGTTCTTATGAATAAATATCACCAACGGCGTTGTGGGAAGCCATTTTACGACTATAAAATCTGAAAATTATGTGAATAACAGGTAAGTCCGTTTTGTTATATAATAAAGCAAACGATTATTACATGCGCGTTTGATGCTAATCCGTATGAAAACCAAGTTTTGAAACAAAATTGCCACTTGAAAGAAATTATGAAGTCACGTTTCTCAAAGAATGCAACACTTATTATAATCAAGGTTGCGGTCTTGATATAAACACCTGACCCATTAATTACTTACATATGTCAGTATAAACTAAGAATTGTATAGTGTAGAAAAGGCAATTCATCCAGTAGACCGGTTTCGTCCTTATTGGGAACTCATCATGTACTGGCCAGAATTTGCCGCGGACAGGACTCGAACCTGGGCACGTCTGCTTCGGAATGTGGTGCTCTAACCACTGGGCCATCCTGCCGCACACTACACTGCACACAATTTTCAGTTATATACTAACTAATGTAACTTGGTTAGTCTATTTTTCCTTTTAGGTGGAGCTCATATGGCATCCATTTAGACCCAAAGTTCCAACTAAATAGTTACGAGTCATGTGTGTGTATGCATTTCCATAACTGTAATGCTGATGGACAAAGACACCATCCGGAAATATTACTAATTTAGTCAAAACGCAGATAATGTAATTTCGACTAATCCAGTGTCGCAATTAACCTAAATATCCTATTTAAGAAGAACGCAGTTACCAGCAAACGCAGAAGTAAGTTGAAGCAAATTTAACGCGCACATATATTGCAGTTAAATTACGAGTGCTATTTAAGGTAACACATTTGCCTTTACCAGCAATCAAGGGGAAACAGCCGTTAATTTCGACCTCAAATATTATTTGCCAATATACATGAGAATGTTGTCGATCAACTTAGGCAGACCAATTGACCAGACGGTTAATTACTCGAAAGGGAGAATATTGCAACCTAATCACTTGCTTCGAACAAAATGGAGAATACTTGTCTGTAATTGCGCAACCACTCATTGAAACGTCGCACGTGTGTTTTCCAAACACGGTCTTCAAGTTCAAGCTCCGTGAATAAACAAATTTCGGCCTGATTTTTGTATGCAGAAAAAGCATGTTCGAGCATTGTGCCTGAACTGGAGGTCATACATGCAAATTATTGGCCGACCATTAATTCACACGCTCTCCTCGTTTAAAATTTTTGTTAATTTTACAATTAAGAAATATATATATGAGCGTGTATGTGTATAATTATTTGTAGATACTTGAGTTGAAAATGAGAAAGAATCAATTCTTGTATCTGATAAAATTTCTTTTTACATTTGTAAATAGGATGTGTACTATGAATTCTATTGAAGCTCGAATTCTAAAAGAATATAATCCATCCATTACCAATTTTTTGTCGTGTTCGAATACTAATTTTGAAGTGTCGAAATGCGTGGTTTCGTACGAATAACGGTAGTTTTTAATGTTTTGCAAATGGTTAATTAATATGTGACTGGTGCTTACATAATGGTTACATACTTCTTTCAACAAATTGCCAGCGCAACTTGTGCAATCTATCATTGGCTCAGTTCATAATTTATTAAAATGACTGCGATTATTTTCCTTGGCTGCTTGTCATTTTAGTGTGAGGATATAATTTAGCTATCAACTACCTTACACTTGATACGGATGCCTCGTTCCATACTCCATATAAGACGTATATTAACAAGGGAATGGTTCATATCCTATTCCTTAGACATGCTTATTCTAACCTGACGTGTTGCTGAGTCAATATGCAGCTAATCATTAGTTTAAATTTGAAATCATCTTATGGTTGCTTTGTTCTACTCTGTTATCCAGCGGGTCAGTTTGTTCCGTGAAGAAAATACCTAAAACCGATTAAATGAGTTATTCTCAACATTTTTAGCTCAGATAAGTTTATTTTATTTCTTTGTGTGTGGTTATCCTTAAAATTACACGTTATATTCATTCACTCAGCAAGGCTGAGGTTTTACTTTCAAGGGCACCTCGAGGTGCTCTTCAGAGGGCCTTACTTTTTACGCTTAGAAATCGTTCTGGTTAGGATGAAATAATTCAATTCCTCAGATTTGGAGATATTCGTTCATACATGGACGGCAGAAGCAAATCCTAAATCCGTTGATAACCAATAACCATAATATATTATGGGTTTAGAGCCAAAAACTGGCTCCTACTTATGAATCGCCAATAAGTACGAAACGAATGTGCACATGAGATTGTGCCTTCCGATCATGCTGACTTTGGTTTATCCTTCTGGTCATATTTGAACTAATTTGTTATTAGGTGCGCAACTCCTATTGCACAATTGCATATATATATTAGTTCTCTACAAAAAACAGTGTATAACCATCAATAACATGACAAAATTAATTTAAATCAAGGTTGCGAGCCTAACATAAACACCAATCCCATTGAGTATGCATTTGTTGGTAGAAACTAAGCACAGTACAATGTAGAAATGACTGGTTTCGTTCATATTGAGAACTCTTCACGTACAGCTCAGAATTTGCCGCGGACAAAACTCGAAATTGGGCACGCATGCTTCTGGGTTTGTGACTCTAACCACTGAGCCAAACCAACACACAGGACAGAATTTTTCCTTTAGTAGAGGATATTCTTAATTTCAAGGAATAGAACTCACCTTTGAAAATGCAAAAAATTAAAATAGTTCATTTAAAGGCATTCTCTATTACCTGTATTGTGCCAAACTAAAATCGTTTGTATACACATTATTACGAATATGAGTACAGATCTGTATGCGAACCTAGAAAAATAATAGTTCGAGAAATAATACGCACGGTATTAATGCATTGCTTGATATTATTCAATTGAAACTTACCAACAGTTGATTGTCCTCGATTACAGAAAATACTGCTTGAGATATCGTGATCCTGACCGATAGTTGATAAATGTGGGGAAGTCATATTGACATTAATTTTAAACCTTTCATTTGTCAATTGTGATTTTGATACTTTTTTTATTATTGCCTGATCAGTTCCATCGATACACTAAATTAGAATTCTAATTGGAAATTTTACTAAACGGATGTGTCTGAATGACTAATTTATGAATATGTGTACAAGAATCAATTGTTAAGTTCTTTCATCAAGTGAATAATTGTACCTGATTTAACACTTTAGATTTCGCAGCCAGCAATATTATTTACTAACTTCAAATAATCACCTTGTGAAAATTGATATCGATTTTTAACTTGATACCTATTTCATATTGATTTTACTACTAGTAATGTTCTTTGAAGTCAGTATGTGTCTTTGATGCATAAAATAAATCCAGTGCGGTAGGCCACGAGCCTGTACTTTGAGAAGAAGCGGCAGCAGCAGACAAGGCGCTGTTTGTCAGAGCTTTGTGAAATGTCAAAGAAATAGCTCAACACTTTTGAACACGCACCGTAATCACAAAAAAAGCATTTATTAACACAATCAATGGAGAAACAGTAATATTTTTTTCCTTTTTGAACAAAAGGTATGTTGAACACAAAGCACAAACACATTAAAGGCCTCTATTTTGAGGTCCGTGATTTTTCCAGTCAACTTGTCAAAATTAACTGTCCAGCAGTTTGGTCAGTCATTAGAGCAATCGATTGGTTAGTCGGTGCTTGCATTCTATTGCCGGTTGCACAGTCAGTCAGAAAGTCAGTCAATTAATAACTACGCCAAGATATTTGTCATTGATGTCGTTTGTCTATGAGATACCATTTGTTTTTCTTGTGGACAAACGGTTCTGATACACAGGCTCTTTGAGATATCTTATTCTTTTGAACACCCTTGTCAAAAGAATTTTCCTTTATTTACAAACGTGAACAAAAGTAGTAGTAATACAAGATGCACTGTTTAGAATTATTTTAAAGTTGATAACTCTTTCGTGTAATAAATTCCTCTTTTAAACCACTTAATTGTATTTCTCAAAGCAACAAAGGTAGTTCAATAATTTTTTGTATGATTGCTTTGAAGTTTTATTAAGATGGCTTCGCACTTTTTGTGAGTGTGCACATCTGCTAATGCCATAAATTATATGCGTTAGTGTATCGTCTTGACGAGTCTAAGTTAGTCACATGAAACTTAAAGGTGTGATCCTTGCCATTACCTGTTTAACTCTGTAATAACCCTCCTGATGAAAGTAATTAATGGTTGTAGGCCTCAAGACATGCATACGCGTAGATTCACATAAGGCAAACCGACAAAACTTTCAGACAAATCACACTTACTTCCCTGTTTAGGAAAACAAATTTTAATGATTACCGAAGAGTGGAGAAAATAAGGCAAAGAATATATGCCCTGAAATGGGCGGAGACTAGCTTCAACATTCTCAATTATGGGTTAGAAACAGAGACACCTTCATATGTTAAAACGTAGTATGTCATGAAAAGGCTGCTGGTGTGCGCAACAACTATCTATTATTAATAGAGCTTTAGAGGTTAGAATAGGCAAGCCAGGTATTCATTTAAATAAGCTGCGCGGTGGTATGACCAAGAAAGGAATATAGACAGTAAGAGAGAGAGAGAGAGAGGGAACAAAATGTTATATAAATGAATTACTTCTAGCGCGCATTAAATGAGTATTAATTTTATAGCGCGTGTCAAAATGTATTCTTAATTCGCATTCTTAATATATCATTGAGCATTAGGTATCTTTTAACACAAAAGACTATTAGAAGCAATATTAATTTCATTAAATTAATTTATAAACTAACTTTGGTAAACTTAACGAATTTCAAACAAAATAAATAGCTGAGTCCTTGATTTAGCGAGGGATTTTAATGTTTGAAACAATGCGTATATAATTGTGGATGAACGATGGGCAAAGGAATTTCGATATAATTAGACAGATGTGTATATCATGTATTTAGTGCATGTAAGATCATTCAGAAAGTAAGTAACCGATGTAATGAATTAATATGTGAGATAGATAGCTAAATAATTGATATCATGTCTTTTAAATTAAGGTTGCAATCTTTATATAAATGCCTGTCCCATTATGTACATATATTCGTCATTAAAAAAATTAATTCAGTAGACCGGTTTCGTCCTTTCGGGAACTCACGTATCGTAAAGATTTTACCGCGGACAGTGTTCGAACCCGGGCATATCTGCTTCGGAATGTGTTGCTCTAACCACAGAACCAACCTGGTATATTGTACGAGTGACCGTGTAAACTATATCAAATGATTAACATTTTATTAGACTAAACGGTTAATTTACAAGGTAATACAATTAAACAGTAATTGATTGTGCGTGTGGTGGTATTAATTTTTTAAAATCAAGTTTGCGAGCTTGAAGTAAACACCAATCCTATTTTATTTATTTTACAAGGCTTTTGGGCGAGTGAACGTGCCGATAAATGTCGGCCTCACTGAGTCGAGAAAAAAAAACAAAATTCGATTTTGTTAGTTTTTAAAATTATTATGCTTTTGAGTAAATTGGAGTTTAAATTTAGACTTTTGATGTGCATACTTTATAACACCAAATTCGGAATGTATCAGGTGATTAAGTAAAGAATTGACTGTCTGCTTTTTGTTGATTATTGATCCATTGGGTTAAAGTGGATAACAGGAAAATTAGTCGTGTTTTGACATGATAAGTTATTTTATGCTTGTATAATTATTTTGGATTCGGCGATTGACTTGCTTAAATATTGAGCAAAATTTTCAATAATGAACCTAGTGTGTATACAAAATAATGAGCTATTAATTTACTTACGAACTGACTTAGTGGCTTAGTAACGTAATTAGTGAAATAACAACGTGTGTGATAGATGTACTAATCTGCAAATAAATGACCGTATTTGAATTATGTTTGTGAGAGAGTTCAGGCGCGTTCCTTATGTCAGCGAGAACACGGAGGTGAATGAAAAAGTTAGTCAATGCAAAATCAAGTGAGGTCGTGCCATTACCGAGAAGCAAGAGAGTTTATGTGCGTTTATTTTGTTGTTGTAGAATGTGCCTCTTCAAAGAGTAGACTGCGCAGTATAACGATAGCAACAAAGATTGCCGGCCTGGAGTTACACAGATGCCCGCTACTTTTTGACAATGCTAAATATAAATGACACTGAATTTGCATGAGTATGAAGCTAAGATGAAAGACAGATACACACAAAAAATAAATATCTGCTATCTTATGGGGCAAGACATGGGTAGGGCTAATGTTTGTAAAAATTAATTTTCAGCATTTAACATAAGCTCTTGCCTTTATAATGTTTGCTCTGAGGTAGACTCTCAGACCAATTGTGATTGACGGGTGATCAAAGAGACAGACAAAGAGATTTACATTTGATGGATTAAGGTTTAAAAGAAGAAATAAGCTTACTTAATACAGAATGCTTATGTAGCCACTGAATAGAATGTCACTGTCGGATAATTCTACATTGTGAAAAAATGATTAAAAAAATAACTAAGCTTAATTGTGAAATAAAGAAAGTCGAAATGGAAAAGTGTCTTGCCGCTTCAAGTTAATTTGTGTAAACATTTTTGCGCCTACATTTATGCACTACAGGTAAATAATGGAAAATCTAAAAGCGTACGCGTGTCAGATCTCTTCTTGTCAAATCATGATGTTAAGAACAGGGCAGAATCGAACTAGAAATAGGAGAATAACATCGAAAATAAAGTTTAGCTCGCAGAAATTAGTTGAATGAACCATAGGTATACACAAATTTAAAAGATCTTATTTGAAATACTTAATAGAAGGTGCTTTGTCAAATATCGAATGCATTACTTACCTTGTCCTGTCAACGAATTTATGCAATAGTAACAGCCATGCCTTTAAATCTAAATCTTATAAGTATAAGAAAAAAAATTCAACTAATACTTCGAAGAAAAGTTGCACGATCTGAGATACAATACGAGAAGAAGGACAAGCGCAGCAGCTAAAATTAATAATATATGCATGATAGTTCAGCCATTATTATACACGGCATTTGAATAGAGAAATAACTTATATATGGAGAGATGAAGTCATTATAAAGATGTTAATCGAAACAGTTAAAAAAAGCCCAATTTATTTACCTTCCAATTCAACGTCACTTACGTCTACAACATTATTATGTCAGGCTCACGCGGACAGTCGTGTTTCCTCCTAGACTATTCAAATAATATGCTTTCCTTAAACTATTGAAATCTTTCTATAATAAGATTATTTAGTTGTTTTAGACAAATAAATAAATAATTATTACTAAATAATTAAAAAAAAAAAATTTTGTTATTGACGAAATGAGTATATAAAAATTATTCACTTAATTTTGTTTGAAATGAATAAAGAAATATATGATTAAGAATTTTCGTTTTGATGCCCAATCATGTGTTCTTGATTGTGTTTTTGTTTGAGTAACTAATCGTTATCATTTCCTGAGCGAATAATGAGTATGGAATATCTTATATGATCGTGAATAAAACTGGGAAAACGTTATGAACTTGACCGTCTAAAAATTTTGCAGCCGACATTACAATCAAGAACAATGTAATAGAGATTGATAAGGGTGATAAAAAATTTATGATTTTCATAACATTTGAACATATCAGGGTTTGCTGTTTGAAATAAAGGTGAAACGTACTATTTCTAGCCAATATTTACTTTGTGGTATGGTCCTATTATTTAATTTGCAGTCGTGTTATGATGACCGTGGAATTTCTGAATAGGTCCACAGGTGTAACAGGCTTAGTGTGCTATTAATTGAGACTGTTTAAATACAACGGGATTGGTATTTATCTCAAAAGTAAAAACTTAATTTAAATAGGTAATAGTTATCATTATCCATACATTCAAGCATGTTGAAATAAATGATCTAGCAAGTTGTAAATGCGCCAGTATATGTAGGTAACGGTACTTATAATATTCAGTACGATTGATAAAATCTAATATGGAATTTCTTTGATTTCAAATAGACAAATTTGAGTTTAATTTTTTCTGTAACTATCCGCACGACACTTAACTAATTTTTGCCAGATATTTTGGCAGTATTAAGTAAAATGACACGTTTTACTATAATTTTAATGAGTAAAAGAAGAATATTTGTGCTTAATGATTTTGTATGAAATAATTTATTAAACATTTTCAGTGTTGTGCAAATGATGCAAATCTAGATATTGAGCATAGTGCTGAGCTTTCTTGATGGGTAAATTTTATCTTTTAAAAGCAGACAGGTCTCCTTTTGCGTAATGAATTAGCTCATTTGGCTCTAATCGTGTTTACATTCGCATTCGCAAGAATAGTAAATCCACTGGGAGGTATGTGTCCGTTTGAGCAGCGAAGCAATCGTTAAAATTTTTAATAGGAACAGGTTTACTACATTTTGGTCACATAAGCAATGCTTTATTCATCCATTCATCCATTCATCCATTCATCCATTCATCCATTCATCCATTCATCCATTCATCCATTCATCTATTCATCCATTCATCCATTCATCCATTCATCCATTCATCCATTCATCCATTCATCCATTCATCCATTCATCCATTCATCCATTCATCCATTCATCCATTCATCCATTCATACATTCATCCATTCATCCATTCATCCATTTATCCATTCACCCATTCATCCATCCATCCATTTATCCACCCATTCATCCATTCATTCATTCATCCATTCATCCATTCATCCATTCATCCATTCATCCATTCATCCATTCATCCATTCATCCATTCATCCATTCATCCGTCAAACCATTTATCCATGCATCTATTCATCCCTCCATCCATTCATCCATTAATCCATTCATCCTTCCACCCATTCATCCATTCATCCATTCATAAATTCACCCATTCATCCGATCATCCATGCATCCATTCATCGCTCAACACTTGCATCCCTACACTCATTAATCCATTCATCCATTTGCCAATTCATCCATGAACAAATTCATTCATTTATCCATTATTCTATTCATCCGATCATCCATGCATCCATTCATCGCCCAACACTTGCATCCCTACACTCATTCATCCATTCATCCATTTGCCAATTCATCCATGAACAAATTCATTCATTTATCCATTATTCTATTCATCCATTCACCCCATCTTCCATTTCTAGATTTTTACATTCTTATTTTAAACAGCTTTCTCTTCACTCATTTATCTATTCATCCATAACTGAATATTCCTGTTGTCCATATTCCAACCTATTCTGCCCTCATTCAGGCATCTCTGCGTTTGTGCACTCGCGCCTTTGATGTTGAAATTTGCAGTCTTTCTTGTGTGCATGCATTTTGGTTTTAATGTAATCATGATAATACTGTCACCTATGACGTGAATCGTTTGGATAATTGGAACATCGGTCAAAACCTGGGGCGTGTTCATCACAAAGCATAGCTGGGCTAACACAATTGATAACACGGACTCGGAAACAGCAGTTCTTAATAACCTTATTAGGCTACAACACCTGAGCAGTTATATCACGAACAAAGAGAATTGCGCGCAAATAGCCACTGTTTTACTGCATAATCTTATTTTAAACGTGAAGAATGATGACTTTGCCCAAACAAGTAAGCAGACATACGTTTCTAAGGTAGTAAACTTTTTCGGACATTTGCACTAACTCCTTAATAATTTTGGTTGGATCATTGATTTTATTCAATTTATTCTATCTAATTGTGTCATCAATTCTACTGAAAATTCTACCGACACAATGAATAAACTTCTTTAATACTTTGAGAGTAACTTTATTTTTATGAAAGCGTTGAACGGTTTGAAATTATGGCGCGTTATCAGAAGAGCGATTGCATGTCGACTCAAAACCGTATTTTAAATTCATTTGAAAAGGGTAAACGATGCGTGCATGATGTAAATATAAAATGTTCGCGAATAATAATTGGTGATTATATATTAATTCACGGTAATTGGCGAAACAGAACAGTCTATTAAATTTGTTTTGAAGGGTTTTTGCGCAGTGCGAGCTTTATATGATGATTTTCCGCGAGTTGCGTACGCGGGTTGTTGCTTTGCACTATCAGTTTCACAAACATCGAATGATTGATCACCATTTTCCAGTATGCATCTGTTTTGTCTTCGATCAGGCTGGGCGCGTATTCGTCCCTTTAGTCCGAGGGTTCAACATCGTTCATACTAATTAAACAATAATCGATCGCGAGGGTGGTGGTAACAATTCTTTAAATCAAGATTGCGCGCTTGAAGTAGACACCAATCACATTGTATTTGACAAAACAAAACTACTGACGCGCTTTGACCTTCCATGTTCATCGTCAGAGTAGGAGTAATGTTCTTGACTGCATAGAAATTGTGCAGCCGACATTTCCAGTCACGTACAATGTATGCAAGACTACTAGAGGTAAGAGCCGCATATCTAATTTCTTTCAATATTATACGTACATACATATCATATATATATATATATAACGCAATATAATATATATATATATATATGTATATATATATATATATATATATATATGCTATGCGGACTGATCCTCGCTAATCGGTTTACATTGTCGACTTCTGATGATGATCGGAGGTCGAAACGCCTCAGTGCGTTTTGGCTGGCAGAGCGTTTACTTCAAGCTCGCAAACTATATTTATTTTACTGGTTTCATTTCGGTGCATTCTATCCAGCACCATCATCAGACCACTATACACAGCACAATACTCACAATAGCAGATTTAAGCAAATTTGCTTAAATCGGATCTTTGTTAAACTAATAATTAAAAGCAACAATCCGCGAACGCAGCTCGCGGAAATTCATCAATCTATCAATTTTCTCGTCTGTTCAGGTTGATATTTTGATTTTTCCCATGTGGTTCACCTTGAAATATTTTATATTTGATTGAAGTGTAGATTGCGATTTTGATCTAATTACCCGTCTTGGATATTACTCACTGACGGTTGGTTTGCTCGGTTATTCGAAGACTGGTTAAATACAATGGGATTGGTGTTTATTTCAAGCTCGCAAACGATTGCAGAAATGTTTCCCCACCCGCGCAATCAATGGTTGTTTAGTGAATTACCAATATATATATATATATATATATATATATATGATATTGATGATATGTGAGTGAGTGAGTGACGGAAGCTGCAAAAAGTTAATGTTTGGGACTGCGTAGACATTGTGCAGCCCACATTTCCAGTCAAGTACAATGTATGCGAGACAAGTAAAGGTGAAAGCCGCATATCTAATTTTGTTGTCCATATAAATGCATTGCAGTTTGGTCCTCGCTATTCAGTTGTCCGTTTTATTCTGATAATGATCATGAAAGGTCGAAACGCGTCAGTGCGTGCGACTGACGGTGGTCTTGCTATATCCAAGTTTGTATTAGGTGTTGCAAACCTAGTAACAAATTAGTTCAGTTGTGACCAGAAGGATAAGCCAAAGGCAGCATGAACGGAAAGTATAATCTCATGCACATTAGTTTCGTGCTTACTGGTGACTCATTAGTAGGAGCCGGTATTACACCCTTTAACCACTATGTATTTGGTCGAATACAACGGAGTTGGTGTTTAGTTAAAGTTCACAAACTTGATTTACCGAATTATATATTAATTGTCTTGTTGTACAGAATAAAAGCCTTAATGTCCATTCCACGTATCGGAACGCTTATCATCATCAACATCAAAGGAACCTACTTAACCTGTGTTGTGACTAACACAGGATTGTTCCCAATTCATTTTACTTTGGAAACATTTCGAATGCCTCACAATTCATAGAAACAAGCTAATAAAACTTTATTAGGTTGTCTTAAGACGTGATGAAGTGTGAACCGGCAAAGGATACCAGCAAAATGTTTGGAAAATAACAATGATCTAAAGGGCGGTCATGCTTTAGTTATGAAACGGATCAGTTTATTTTGAAACAGTCAGTTTTACAAGATAATTTTTATTCTTTTAACCGAGAGAACTTGTTTTTTATAGTTTTGTTCGATGAATTTACAGAATAAATTATTATAAATTACATCACTGACGTCTTGTTCGTTGCGAGATATCATACTATACTGATAAAATTAAAGCCCGTATTTTTCCGGATAGCACATATTAATGCTTCAGTCAACTGATTTAATTTCTGAACAGGAAGATGTCAGTAAGAATAGGAATGAAAGGTAGTAGTTGTTAATTGCCACACAACCAGGATGAATCGAAGTGAAATTGTAGATAAAATAAAATCGGATAAAAACGAAGATCACGCTGTCTTAATTAAATACATTTAACAGATTTGGTGTAAACATCAATTCAATATATAATCAGACCTACTAACTAGCTGAATTATGATCCAGAAAAACGTTATATGAACACAGCGAAAGGCTGACCATTGAGGATCAAGCGGCAGTGTGCATAATATATCTTAAATCAGAAATTGGGTCCCCCAATTAGTAGTCTAATTTATATTGTATTTTACGAAAATTTCGGTTTTATTCTTAAATGTTATTGACTATTTTTATGGTTTGAAACTTTTGGGTGATATTAAACATTCACTGATTGCGTGGGTAGTGATGACAGGTATTTGCATCAAGTTGACGAACTTGAGGTAAACCCTAATCTTATTTTATGAAGCCAGCTGAATAACGTACTGACACATTCTATTCCTTCCATGTTCTTCATCAGAGCAGGGTGGCAAACTAGTTAATGATGATCAAACCGTAAGACACGAATATTGTATGGAAAATGAGATATGTATTTCTAATCCATACTGGAAATTTCCGCTGTACAATTTATATAAAGTTACAAAGGACATTTTTTCAGATTTCACTATAACTATTTAAGTTGAATAGAGAAACAAATTTTGATTGATTTGTATTAAATTTACGCGCTTGCGGTTTTTTAATGTTTGTGAATCTGATGGCATAACTAATTATGATTTTCGTATATCGTATGTCAAAATGTTACGAGAACAGAGAATTATCTGGAAACGAATTCGGCCCACAAAGACGGAGGTCGTGTTCGTCATAACGCCTAATCTTCAAATACATTAGAAATATGACTCAATTTAATTTCAACGAATAATAGATGTTGGCTTAATCGAAATTTTAAACCAAAACTTTTGTTTCCTATCCAACTGAATGAACAAATTCGATGTGTATGGGACTTGCACTTTAAGGAGGTTTAGGGTAATTACATTCTCTTGACAATGCATTCCTCTATTCGGTTGGACAACGAATGCCTGTAATACTTTAATAGTTTTTTTGACAACGCGTTGCTGACTTCGGTTTTAAATCATTTATAAACCAAGCAATTAGAACTTTGGAAAATTAACACCTTTCTTGGGACCTATTCTAAATACATTGTACAGTTGGATGCACTTGTAAGTAGAAAAGTAAATCACGTTGGTAGCCGGTTTTGTTGAAACGATGCAACTTCTTAATGGATCTGTCAGTCAGATTAGCATAGTAACTAAACACGTGGTCTTTATGTAAATTAGCAACATAAATTACACACTCATACAGGATTATAGCCGGTAATAGCTTTTCACTGAATACAAAACCAAAAAATTGTACTTACGAATGACTTAGATTAGAGAGAAAAATGGAGGTGGATAGAGAGAGAGAGAGAAATGGAAAGAGAAAACGTAGAAAAATAAGAATAAATTCAAATAGGAAAAAAATTTATAAGTCAAGTACAATGTATGCGAGATTACTAGAGATGAGAGCCGGATATTCAATTTTGCTTTCCATATGTATGCATTCCGATTTGATCCTCGCAAGTCAGTTTGCCGTCGTATTCTGATGATGATCATGGAAGGTAGAAACGCGTCAGTGCGTGCGGCTGGCGTTAGTTTTGCTACGTTGTTCGACGACTGGTTAAATACAATGGGATTGGTGTTTACTTCAAGCTCGCAAACTTGATTTAAAGAGTCGTATACCGTTACCGTTGCGCATTGAGCTTACTTTACTTTACTTTACTGCGGCTGACTCCTTTTGGAGGATAAGCCGGCTCCATTTCATGGAGTTTCTTGGGAATTTGGTACAAGTGGTGTCCCCTCACCACTCGGCTTTTTGATCGAGGACGCACCTCTAGCCTTTGCACATCCAAGCGCAGTCTGCAAGGCAGCAGTAAGTTGCATGGTTGCCGGTGGCTGTTGAGAGCTCATTCGCCATTCGGAAGTACGGGGTACTGTCCAGGAGTCCATGTAATCCTGTGGCTGTTGAAATCTTTTGTGGCGGGGAACACACGTCGAGTCATGGTGCCGTCGTCGGGCTCATGTGGTATTTTATAGGAGATCCGATTGCCGGTCGGAAATCCACCACGCACTGGTGACACCACCGCCATAGCCCCGTTAGCCCATGTACGATCGGCCATCGAAACATGGTTGACACCGTCGTACCACGTTGAGGAGGGGATGGACTTTACGAGCTTGCAGTGTGTCGGCCACCATATTGCAATTCTGTATCACTTGATCGTCAAACCTGAATATACATGGCATCTGTAGCCAAAGCTGTGGCTGAACTTTAGGATCTTCCTGAATTGGAGTTGAAATCATCCTTGCTGTCGCCTGTGCTATACTTGATTGGAACATATGCAAGTGCAATGAATAGGCTACGTTGTTTAAGGTATCTGAAATTCATTTAAATAGACGTCGTAAATGGACCCACACGAAGTTGGTTGTTTAAAGGAATCCTTTAAGTTAAACTAGCTTCAGCTCGTAAGCAAGGCTTCAGAAAATTCCGTGGTTTCAGAGGTTCAATGCCAATAATGTGTAGGTGGTGAATCCAGATCAGATATATTTTTGAGATCCTGCACTATAGTTTTGAATACGCTAAATATGTCGCACTAGAATTTATCCAACTTAAATGTTAATGCTTCTTGTTACTCAATTTCTTTTAATTCTTGCAGGTTACACGCACTCGTTTAAAACCTAAGATAGATTTAATGAATGGCACTTTACTTGAGCTGTTTCCAAAGTTTTCAAATATGACATTGGACTCCACGATCTGATTAGTACCAATCATATTCATTGAATTTAGCAGAAAGCTTTTGGTAGATTAAAACAAGAACAAGTAAGAAATAGGGATTGAATTGCAAATGAAGTCGTCGGCAATAGACTAATTTCAATTATGTGCTCGGAAAGTGGGATACAAAAAGGTTATGCTAACCATTAATAGTTTTGATGGAGTATAAATTGAAGTATAGTAAACAATGAAAAGGAACTGAAAAGGATTTCGTTTAAACAAAATTTTGGAGCCTAAAATTGTATTGATATATTTCATATTAATAATGAGTTGGAAGCAGCAGATCATTGCCTTGGATTTATCACTGATTTAATAATAGTTATTCTCAAGTGCAACGATATCTTGTTTTTTTAAATTTGGTTGGGTAGTGCCATTGCGAATTAACGTATTGATAAAGATCTGAAGGCTGCTTTCTGAATTCGATTTGTTTATATTCTTTGTTCATAGTTCATACTTTTGCAGTTTTATATGAAGGGTTTAAATCCAGCTAGAATCAACCTAAACGCAATTCGGATTTCAGTTGAGACACGTTTGCTATGATCACTATCTATTTATTGCCAGCAACAGTTCACAAATTTGAATTAACTCGATCTAACAATGCATTTATCCATTTAATGAATAATATCGACAGAATATTTGGTCATCCGGTGACTCTGGACATAAGTGTTAATAATTTTTAAAAATTTTTGATATATACAAAGATTTTTTATGGTGAAATTTGCAAGCTTGATATAAAAAAAAACTATATCTAACCAGTCGTAAAACGCAGGAAGACTACCATCAGACACACGTTTTGACGCGTTTAGAACTTCTAGGGTTATCATCCAAGAAAGATTACAAACTAACTATCGAGGATCAAACCGACCTATTTTCCCACATTCCTCACCCAAATATATAGTGAGTAAAGGGCGAAATAACGGCTCCTAATGATGAGTCATCAGTAAGCACGAAACGTGCACGAGATTACACTTCCCGTTCATGCTGTCTTTGGTTTATTACTCTAGTCATATTTGAAATACTTTGTTACTAGTTGCGCAACACCTAATACAGAAAT
The DNA here is from genome assembly GCA_029291075.1 of Eudiplozoon nipponicum. Lineage (NCBI taxonomy): Eukaryota > Metazoa > Platyhelminthes > Monogenea > Mazocraeidea > Diplozoidae > Eudiplozoon > Eudiplozoon nipponicum. The sequence goes on from JAQBSW010008710.1 coordinate 17,409, forward strand.
GCATATAAATTAGATCTCCGCCATAAATAGTATCTAACTGTTATACATTTAATTGAATGATGTCATGATTACCACGAAATGTGATAACTGATATCAATCAAGTCCAGAGTGTATGGATTTACTGGAGTAACATGTGTTCAGAAATAGTTGTGATCCTCAATTTTTGTGAAATTTAGTAACATTAAAAACATCGTATTGGTAACATATACCGACTTGGCAACCAAATTATTGGTACCATTTACACTTCCGGTACCGTAATGATGGTATCGAGTACTAATACAATAGCCATAGTGTTGATACCCTTATAATATATAGTGAACTGAACTGTCGAAGACTTTATATGAACTTAGCTTTACTACTGCAGGTTTACAAATTCGTATAGGAGATTGTACCGTCCTATTACCCAACATTCATAAACCAAATATATAGTGGGTAAAGGGCCTAATACCAACTCCTACTGATGAGTCGTCAGTAAGCACGAAACGAATGTGCACGAGATTATACTTTCCGTTCATGCTCTCTTTGGTTTATCCTTCTGGTCATATTTGAACTAATTTGTTACAAGGTGCGCAACACCTAATTCAAAATTATACATATATATATATATATTGTTCTTTCTCTGCCAAAAACAGTAAATAACCACCGACTTGAATATTAATGATTTTAAAATTTCTGCGATATTTTCAAAGATTTTTATGGTAAAATTCGCAAGCTTGATATAAACTTTTAAAAATGTATCTAACCGATCGCAAAACAGGAAAGATAACATCAGTCATACATCTTGCTGTGTTTAGACCTTCCAAGGTTATCATCAGAGCACGATGGCATACTGACTAGCAAGGATAAAACCGCAAGGTACCGATAATCCATATACAATAATTTGTATTTAAATCAAGCTAACGAGCCTGACGTTACCAAAAAAGTGGTCAGTAGAACAAGTGTGCATGCTTTTTTTCTTCGCAATGATCTTACCTATAAGAACTTTAGAAGTTCGGTCGCGAAAATTTCAATTAAATGAAATGTATGCAAGACCACTACAGACGTCATCTGCATTTCACATTTTCAAAAAATTATACGCATACTACGGATTTATCTACGTTATAAATTTCGTCGTATTGTTCTCAGTTTGACCAGGAGAGATCGGAAAGTGACAGAACATTTAACTGATGGTAGTTTCGCTACGTTTGACGACTGGTTAGATATAATGGGATCGGTGTTCAGCTAGAGTTAGAAAGCTTAATTTAAATAATTGTTATCACCACTAACGCAACAAATAGTTGTCTATTTAATATAATAAAGGTAGGGAATTTGATATAAACACCTGATCCATTAAGTACTTATATTTTGTCAGTATAAACTAAGAATTGTATAGTGTAGAAAAGGCAATTCATCCAGTAGACCGGTTTCGTCCTTATTGGGAACTCATCATGTACTGCCCAGAATTTGCTGCGGACAGGGCTCAAACCTGGGTACGTCTGCTTCGGAATCTGGTGCTCTAACCACTGAGCCACCCTGCCGCACACTACACAGTCATATACTAGCTTATGTAACTCGGTTAGTTTTTTCTCTTTTAGGTGGTGCTCATATGGCATCCATTTAGATCCAAAGATCCACCTAACCATTTGTTTTGGCAATTTGTTGTCAATTTTAAACCATAGATCGTTACATAATTATATTTCTAATAAAAACCATGCTGTTATGTACCATTTTGGAACAGTTCTTTCGTGCATACTAGCGTCTCATCTGTAGGAGCCGGTATAAATCCCTTAACCCACTACATATTTGGGTGAAAATGGAAGTAAATAGGATAACAAAATCTCCTATACAATAGTGTAAACCTGCAGTAGTAAAGCAAACATCATATAAAGTTTTCGACATTGTGACTTCAAAGCCGACTCACTAAATATTATATATATATATATATATATATATATATATATATATATATATATATATATATATATATATATATATATATAATTTTCATTTATATGCCAACAAATGTTTCTTGATTAGCCTTTCCCTTTATGTAGAGCCTATATAGTACCCTTTATCCCTAAAGTTCCAACTGATCATCTTTACCGTTCTCTTTTCGCACATTCCTCATCCGAATATATAATGGATGAAGTGCGTAATACCGGCTCCTACTGATGAGTCGCCAGTAAGCACAAAACGAATGTGCACGAGATTATAATTTCCGTTCATGCAGTCTTTGGTTTATCCTTCTGGTTATATTTGAAGTAATTTGTTACTAGGTGCGCAAAACCTTATGCATAATTGCAGATATGTATTAGTTCTCCACCCCAAACACTATCTAACTGTTATTTGTAATTGTAGTTACCTAGGCATGAATTACCAGATTTATAAGTGATTATATTTAAATTCTTATCTGAGAATGTATCTAAATTTAAAACAATTATCCGAATAAATATGCCGTTCTTATATTTCATTATAAGATAATAGCTTTATTGCTCGAAACACAAAATTTTTATGTAAGTATGTATTAGGTATTGCGAAACTAGTAACAAATTAGTTCTTTTGTGACCAGAAGGATAAACCAAAGGCAGCATGAACGGAAAGTATAATCTCATGCACATTCGTTTCGTGCTTACTGGCGACTCATCAGTAGGAGCCGGTATTACGCCCTTTAACCACTATATATTTGGTCGAAGAATGTGGAATAATAGGACGGTACAATCTCCTAGACGAATGTGTAAACCTGCAATAGTGAAGCTAACATCATATAAAGTCTACGACAATGCGACTTCAACGCTAACTCACACTATATAATATATATACCGAGTCTGTAAAGGATACTAACACTATGGCTATTGTGTTAGTAACTGATACCAACATTATTGTACCGAAAAGGTACATGGTACTAACACTATGGTTTCCGAGTCGGTACATGATACCAACCTGATTGATAACAATTTATGCTAAAGTTCACCGAAATTGGGAATTAAAACAATTTCTGAACACCTGTTACTCGAGTTAATCCATTCACTCTGGTCTTGATCGATATCAGTTATCACATTTCGCGGTAAGCATGACATCATTCAATTCAATATATTACAGTTAAATACTGTTTGTCGCGAAGAGCTAATATATATGCAAGTATGTATTAGGTGTTGCGAACATAGTAACAAATTAGTTCAGCTGTGACCAGAAGGATAAAATATACAATTTGATTTTGATATTTATATGTTACAAGTCCAGTATACTGAGATAGCAGGTTCGCTTACTCAAGTTCCAACACTGGAAAATCTTGTTCCAACCTCATTTTCAGACAATCAGCAAATTGAAGGCTTAAAGAAGAAGGAACAGGTGAGAACCCATCAATTGAGGCCAAAAATTACATCACCTGAAAATGAGAAAAGTTCAAGATTTTACTGACCTATGAGTGCTATCAATTGTCTCGCACAAGAAAAATGCGGTCAAATCCACAATTAGTTCAGTTGTTGGTATCAGTTTCTAACACAATAGCCATAGTTTTAATAGAAACATATTGGGCGACAGGAAATAGATAATTTACCTGATTTTCGGATTGCGTACCGAAATGTTTGAATCCACTGTCATCATGATTTTTCCAGATATTTCGACCTCCGGATACGGAGGTCTTTTTCAATGGCAAACACATCACCCACTAAGTTGACAATCAGTATGTCAAGTGGAAATATTAGTTTAAACTGCCTCATTTATACTTGTTGTTAGATCTCTTAAGCATACGATATCTTTGATAATAAATTATTGTAGAAAAGTTAACTATTGTTCTTATTAATTATCAGCGAAAAGAACAACAAATTTGCTTCAGGTAATAGACGAGCATATTATGTTTTAAGGTCTCAATCATCTTGTGCAGTATAAACCGTGAATATCCACGTATCCTGGTAAGTCAATTAATATAATATGTAAATTGCAAGACATTGAATAAAGATTATCCGGACTGGATTATCGAAATCTTGAGGATACAGAACAGATGAGCAAGTGGATTCAAGCATTGTCGTGTACGCAATCCGAAAATCAGGTAAATTATCTATTTCCTGTCGCGCAACATGTTTCTTTTAAAGCTTATTTAGGTACTAAATACGGTGCTATGTCAGTGATGCTGCTAAACAGATATCATCACATAAAAAAACAAGAATTGAAAATATTCGTTTCATTAAAATATGTTTAACACATTGCGTAATTCCTAAATGTTTTAAATTTAAATTGCCATTTCATTTAAATGCTAAAGGTAGATCTCTTAAACATGAACTAACTTTGAACATAATGAATACATTGATTAGCGATTTAGAAAAACGCAAATACGAACTAATCAGAGAGAAAACTAAAATAAGATCTTTGTTACTTTCCTTTTTGCACGTGGATGACTTTAAATTTATAGAGGATTTTACTGATGGCGCACGTAATAGAGAGATAAAAAAGGTTCAGGTCAGGCATGATAAAAAATTAGGAAATTTGGGCATCTATAGACAGACCATAACTAAGACGTTCCCTGCTGTAACTAATCGAGTGGTAAACCTTTCTAAAATAAATCTTAACGAGAATCAGCTAGAAATGCTTAACCGTGGTCTGAATACAGCTATCCATATTGAGAAATCACCAAAAAATGAGATAATTACTGAGGCTGTTAAAACAGCACAATTCCTCTCAGACAAAGATAAGGTTATGTTTGAAATAGACGTAGCCGCAGCTGTGCTAACGTGCGAAGATGCAAAATATAAACCAAATTATGCAGTAAAAAGTCTCAGAAAAGAACTAATAGCAAACAGTGTGATATGCTTGAAAGCAGACAAAGGAGGGGCGACGGTTCTAATGAGTCAATCTGACTATAATGCTAAAATGTATGAACAACTAGACAATATAGAGGTATACACTAAAATTAATAAAGATCCTACTGATAAGCTACAAGGAGAAGTTAAATTATTGATCAATAGCATGATTACTGAAGGAGAATTAGATCAAGCGTATGGTAACGCTCTCATACAAAGAGATACAGTCGCTCCTAGAGTGTACGGTTTAGTAAAGATACATAAACCAGGCAACCCTTTGAGAATTATTGTTAATGTCCAACACTCTCCAACATATAAAATGTCTAAGTTTCTATGCCATAGAATAAAGAAATATTCGTACTTCTTAGACCTTACTTTGATGAATTCATACCATTTGGTTGAGATTGTCGATAAATGTGAGCTACATGAAAATGATAGATTGGCGAGTTTAGATGTGGTGTCAATGTACACCAATATACCAGTACCCAAAGCACTAGATTATTTTCAGCGTTTCCTGGTTGATCATCCAGTAATATTAGAAGGAAGTAAAATGACGATGAGACATGTCATGGAAATGATGGACTTATGTATGTCCTCCACTTATTTTAAATTTATGAATGAATTTTATAAACAGATTAGAGGTGTTCCAATGGGACAACCACTGTCAGTTCCGATAGCTAATATCTTCATGCATTACATGGAGAAGACCCTCTTAGATATAACGCCCCTTAATCCTAAACTGTATGTAAGATATTTGGATGATATATTAGTTATTTGGAATCACGGGGAGGATCAACTGATAAATTTCTTAAATATGGCAAATCAAGTGAGCGAGCTGAAATTTACAATTGAAAATGAATCATGTGGCGAATTACCATTTCTGGATGTCAAGTTAATTAGAAATGGTACAAAACTAGAACGGGATGTCTATAGGAAGGATACTTACTCAGGTATCCTTCTTAATTTCAATTCAAATCACCCATATAGAATGAAAATCGGTATCTTAAAATCGATGATAATAAGAAGCTTAAGATTAACAGATAAAAAGCATAGGGAGATTGAATTAGGTAGACTGCGAGAAATATTCAGTGCTAATGGGTATCCTCTAAAGTTAATTGAAGCCACTATAATGAGCATTATAAGTAAATTTAATCATGACTGGAAGTACGTGAAATCAAATAAAACAAAAGATGATCGGAGGGTAATGGTAATACCTGATTCTAAACTAAGTAGGAAAATCAAAATGATAGCATCCAAATACAATATACGTACTATTTTAAAACAGACCGTTACCCTAGGTATTAAACTGCCCAACCAAAAGGAGAAAATAGAACAATTAGATACATCAGGAGTATATGAAATTCCATGTAACGACTGTAACTTGATGTATGTAGGTGAAACCATGCGTCCAATTAGGGTAAGAAGAGGGGAACATAAAACCGCATGCAAGTATGGCCATGTTAATAGATCGGATCTTGCACGCCATACAGTAGAGACAGGACACTCAATTAATTGGGATGGGTGTAGACGTATATCAATTTGTGGCCGTAGCAGATCGACTAGATTGATTAGAGAATCCATAGAAATTAAATCGAGAAATGAATGAAACAGCCGTAGAAAAATCACTAGGTCCTATTTGGAATACAGCATTAAATAATGGTAGGAAACGAAGATTGCACGAATCTGAATCAGAAACTCGCTCAAGTAAAAGAATAAGAACACTGGATTGATATTAACTTATAGAGGTGGAGGGTGAGTAATTCAATATCTTATAATTTATTATCTGATTGTCTTATAATTTCATCCTTGATTACTTGTTATCTTATTTCTTCTATTATCTTTCGTTCTGTTGTTAGTGTAGCGCCTTAACAAACATTTATCTATACATGATGGGAAGGTTTAATTTTTTTTAAAAAGCCCAATTTTCTTTGCACTATTACTAGTATCTTTCTTTATCAGGCAATTTTCAATTTCTTTTACGAACCGTTTAATTTAACTTTCTACCCTATTGAAACACTTTATCCGTTTCTAATTTAATTTTGCTACCTCTTAATTATTTACTCTATTCATAGTATCTTGCCCCCTCCTCACCGGAATGCCACTCGTAATTACTTCATTTAGAAAAGTACGTGTAAAATAAGTCTGACGTGTGCATTTAGGAAGTGACAGTTATCATTTTAGTTTCACTTGAATGACTGTTACACGTGCCTGTAATTACATGTAACAGATTAGTTCTCAGTCTTAAGTAAACGCTCACGCACATACACACAAACACGCTTATCGAGTGAATAATCAGATGTTGCCAAATCGCTGTAATTTCACTGGGATGAGTGTACACGTGCATTAACTGATTACTCCTCAATCCAAAACAAACGAGAACACATACACACAGGCATGACGTACGCTTATCTAGTGAGCTGTCAGTAATTGTCATTAAATCACTGTAATCTCATTGCGAAGAGTGTATACATGCAGACATATACACAAACCAATTTAACACTGACCATGCGGTGTGTGCCGGTCAGCCGCGGCGACCGCGGGTTGCTGTCCGGGCGTTCACAAAGATCCGAGCACACCAATGTGTCGACGGGTGCCTCTTCAAGGAGCGGCTCACCCTGCTAACACAGCAAGTATAAATGAGGCAGTTTAAACTAATATTTCCACTTGACATATTGATTGTCAACTTAGTGGGTGATGTGTTTGCCATTAAAAAAGACCTCCTTACGCGGAGGTCGAAATATCTAGAAAAATCATGACAATAGCCATAGTGTTAGTATCCTTTACAGGCTTGATATTATATATTATATAGTGTGAGTTACAGTTGAAGTCGCATTGTCGTAGACTTTATGTGATGTTAGCTTCACTATTGCAGGTTTACACATTCGTCTAGGAGATTGTACTGTCCTATTATTCCACATTCTTCTACCAAATATATAGTGGTTAAAGGGCGTAATACCGGCTCCTACTGATGAGTCGCCAGTAAGCACGAAACGAATGTGCATGAGATTATACTTTTCGTTCATGCTGCCTTTGGTTTATCCTTCTGGTCACAACTGAACTAATTTGTTACTAGGTTCGCAACACCTAATACATACTTGCAAATATATTAGCTCTCCGCAACAAACAGTATTTAACAGTATTTAACAAAATTTGTATGTTTGCATAAATTAATTTCATAAATGAATAATATTAATTAATTAAATGATTAAACATATAAAATGGATAAATAAATTAATTATCTAACTAAATAGTGTGCATAAATATGTAAAGAAATACGGAAGCTTATAAATAAGAAAGTAAATAAATTTTTCAAAAAATTGAAAGAAATGTACCGGTTCCACGGCTTTGGGCATAAGCTATTTGGCTGTGATACAGGTCGCTATTTCGATCCCTCCTCGCACCAGTCATAGTTACCACCGACGTATGGTTTTAGGAGAAGTACACCATACTCCAGTAGATTGACTGAATTTTGTCCCATTTTAATGTTTACGTTGTACCAGAATGTGTATACTCAAATAAATAGGGCCGTTACCTCACTTTTATAATTCAGATTACACAATTGCTCGAATACTAATTCTATTTAACTGTCCTAATTACTCTGACATGGATATTTACTTATTTTCGTTCTTTTGGTGTGGTGGGTGTGTCACAAGGACTATATGAAGCTCTGAAATTCCAGTTGAATGAAGTTCATAATGATAAGTAGGGTGTGACACTATACTGAGTAAAATTGAACAAATTCGAATTTAGCCTACAAAGCATTTAGTTTTTGCATTTTCTGTTAAGGCATTGCACTCTGCCAGTATTATTTCCTTCGCATTGTTAAGATTATACCATTTTCGACAAAAAAATTACTGTATACATGCTGAGTGAATGACTTGTCAAATTAATATCTGACTGACTGACTTACTGACTGATTGCTTGTTTGACTAGCCAACCATCAGGCTGATTAACTGCTACCAATTCTACTTAGCCAAAATTCCTACTCAGAAAATTGCCATCATTCAATTAAATGAAGGAAAGTTGCTAATTATACTTCACGGGTCATATGTTAGGTGTGCTCCTCGCTCGGCTAATTTGCAATAATCCTATTTGCGGAAATTTTATACAAGTTGTATGCTGACAAACTGAATATCGAGACGATCGTAACAGACTGAAACGCCTTATTGCTTAGCTAGCAGAAAACGAACCCAGCTGAGGTCATAGCATACTTTACCACGGTCGAGTAATCCCGACGAACCTCGATGTTGCGCTAATCAAATTATGCAATAGTACAATTTGGTTGGAAGACTTACATTTTTACCGAGCCTGCGTATGTCATCATAACACAATTTGTGAGTTTGTCAACGTTTGCTGCACAAACAAAAACTCTAATATCGTAATTCATTCTTAATGCACACGCATATCATGAAATATGTGAATTTTAGATTTAATAACAATATCGAGAAAAAAAAGTTTCATTACACTTACAATGAAGTCACAATTTATGTGCATTTGGTATAGCAAAAATTCTTTTTGTGAGAAAATTAAAATAAAAATAATCTGGATCAAGGTTTAGTTATTATTGTGAAATCTTCAGTGACAGTCGGTACTGTTGCAAATTGTTGTCGAACTTGCAAAACCTTCGGAAAATGCGACGCGGTTCATTTGTATTATATATGAGAAAGTCATGAATTTCATGCAACTTTAAGATTTAAAACTAGATTTAATTGACTAGTTTTGCCTCATTTGGACACCAGCTAGTGTCACTTTCATGCAAAAAATTGCAACTAGCCATTTTGTGTATTTTCAATACAAGAAAAAGCCATGCCAATTTAGAAGGTGATAATTAATTAGAGTAATATGGCATGATAGCCTTAGTACATTGAGCGTTGATATGCAACGTAAATAGTAAAAAATAAAAAATACTATCCATTTACCAGACTATGGTATAGTTATCATTAATAAATTCTTCAAAAGTTGGCAGCAATGCTTTGAGCACGAGTCTTACCCACGACACGTCGCTACCAATGAAGTGTTGCCAAATTAAGAAGATCCCATTGTCTGGTTGATTGATTTTATTTAATATTTAGTGACATTTTTAGCTCGTAGCATTATTATTTAAATAAAGGTTACGCTCTTGATATAAACACTAGTCCAATTATATACAAACGCTTGCTACTATACAATAAACATTATATAATTTAGGAGGACAAGTCATCAGTTACGTTGTTAATTTGTAACTCTTCACGTAATGTTGAAAATTTGCCGCAGACAGGGCTTGAACATGGGCATGTCTGCTTCGGAGTCTGTTGCTCTAACCGCGGAGCCACCCTGCTGCAACTCTAAACACTTATCCACCTATAGTGGTTAGGGATACAGAATCCGAAGCAGACGTGTCCAGGTTGGAGCCATGTCCGCGTCAAATTTTGAACAAAACGTTACGATTCCCTAATAAGGACGAAAACGGTCTACTGAATGAATTTTTCTGCGAGAAATTTCTGAAATGATTGCACAGCGTGATCGTCAAATTTAGAGTATCCACGGTCTTTGGGTAGTAGATTTGCACTGTTAGTTTCGCAAAGATCTGATTGATCCCCATTGCCAAGTACGCATCGACTTCGTCTAAATGGAAGCTGAGTCTTGATTCGTCCTTTTCTTCGAATTCTTCAACATCATTTATACAAACCATAGGAAATATAGTACGATCCAATATTCGTTGACTTGCTACATTTCGGAATGTTATTTTCCGTTTCGTCATCAGGCCTCTAATCACATATATAGTACAATGCTCACAAAAAGAGATTTAACCACACTTGCTTAAACGATAATTTATTGCGTGAGTGTTCATAAAAATTCTCTAAATCATTCTTTAAATCAAGTTTGCGAGCTTGAAGTAAACACCAATCCCATTGTATTTAACCAGTCGTCGAACAACATAACAAAACTACTGCCAGCTGCAACGCACTGACGCGTTTCGACCTTCCATGATCATCATCAGAGTACGACGGCAAACTGACTATCGAGGATCAAACCGCATTGAATATATATGGAAATCAAATTTAGATATGCGGCTCTCACCTCTAGCAGTCTCGCATACATTGAACTTGACTGGAAAGGTCGGTAGTTTTGTCATGTTGTTCAACGACTGGTTAAATACAATGGGATTGGTGTTTACTTCAAGCACGCAAACTTGATTTAAAGAATTGTTACCACCACCCGCGCAATCAATTATTGTTAAATTGTATTGCCTATATATGTATATGTGGCGAAAGCTGCAAACAGTTAATGTTCGTGACTGCATAGAAATTGTGCAGCCGACATTTCCAGTCAAGTTCAATGTATGCGAGACTGCTAGAGGTGAGAGCCGCATATCTAAATTTGATTTCCATATATATTCAATGCGGTTTGATCCTCGATAGTCAGTTTGCCGTCGTACTCTGCTGATGATCATGGAAGGTCGAAACGCGTCAGTGCGTTGCGGCTGGCGGTAGTTTTGTTATGTTGTTCGACGACTGGTTAAATACAATGGGATTGGTGTTTACTTCAAGCTCGCAAGCTTGATTTAAAGAATTGTTACCACCATCCGCGCAATCAATTATTGTTTAATTGTATTGCCTATATATGTATATGTGGCGAAAGCTGCAAACAGTTAATGTTCGTGACTGCATAGAAATTGTGCAACCGACATTTCCAGTCAAGTTCAATGTATGCGAGACTGCTAGAGGTGAGAGCCGCATATCTAAATTTGATTTCCATATATATTCAATGCGGTTTGATCCTCGATAGTCAGTTTGCCGTCGTACTCTGATGATGATCATGGAAGGTCGAAACGCATCAGTGCGTTGAGGCTGGCGGTAGTTTTGTCATATTGTTCGACGACTGGTTAAATACAATGGGATTGCTGTTTACTTCAAGCTCGCAAACGTGATTTATAGAATTGTTACCGCCAACTAAGCAATCAATTATTGTTACATTCTTTAAATCATGTTTGCAATCTTGAAGTAAGGTCAAGTCAGTACGTGTAATTGACGGAAGTTTTTCATCTGGTTTGATTGATTATATACGATGGGATTGGTGCTTACTTCAAGCTCGCAAACGTGATTTAAATAATGTATAGAATTGTCCGAAATGACAAAGCATGAATGCAAATCATACTATAATTTGCTCTTTATAAGATCCGTTTATGCTGACTTCAGTTTATCCTTTTGGTTATATTTGAACTAATTTGTTACTAGGTGCGCAACACTCAATACATACTTGAATAATTATTAGTTCTTCGCAGCAAACAATATCTAACTGTTAGATATTTAATTGAATGATGTCATGATTACCGCGAAAATTGATAACTGATATAGATGTATGGATTTGCTGGAGTGACAGGTATTCAGAAGTAGTTGTAACTCTCAATTTTGATGAACTTTAACGTAGCTTAAAATCCATTGTGTTGGTACCATGTACCGATTCGGCAACAATATACCTATTCGACAACCATAATGTAAGTATCAAGTACTGGTACAACAACCCTAGTTGATGTAATCACTAAACCACCCTGCTGCACACTACTCACAATTTCAAACTTTATACTAACTATTGTTTCTGGGTTAGCCTTTATTTAGTTGAACCCTACATGGCATCACTTTAGACCTTAAGTTTCAATTAACTACCCCCAATCTGTCATTGAAGAATAATCACCACGCTCGATGGAGGAGTGGTATTGAATGGAACATTTCTAGATTTAAATGAACAGAGGTCGCGAGGATGTGATAACAATTATTTAAGTCAAGCTTGATATCTAGATATAAACACCAGCCCCATTATATACATATATTTGTTAGTATAATCTAATTAATATATAATGTAGACCGATTTCGTCATTAATAGAAAATTTTCATGTTTAGTTCAAGCTCGAAGACTTTATTTAAATAACTGTTATCAACACCCGCGCAAAGTATTATGCTTTAATAGTATAAATGTTCAATTCAATTCCACTTCCCCAGGAAGTGTGATGCTTGTTCCATAATGATATAATGGCGGTGGCTATTTGGAATTTAGATGTCATATAGGCTACACCTGAATGAAAGTCTAACATGTAACTGAAAATTGTTTGTGGAGTGTGGCAGGGTGGTTCATTGGTTAGTCTCGCAAATTCCGAAGCAGACGTGTACTAGTTACAGTCCTGACCACGAAAAATTCTGGGCAATGTATGAAGAGTTTCCAATAGGAACAAAACTATTCTACCGGCTGAATTGCCTTTGCTACATTATACAATGATTAGTTTACTCTAACAAATGTATATGCAATAGCATTTGTATTTATATAAAGTTCTCAACATAGGTTAAATAACACAATAGCCATAGTGTTAGTATCCTTTACAGACTCGGTATATATATTATATAGTGTGAGTTAGCGTTGAAGTCGCATTGTCGAGACTTTATATGATGTTAGCTTCACTTCTGCAGGTTTACACATTCGTCTAGGAGATTGTACCGTCCTATTATCCCACATTCCTCACCCAAATATATAGTGGTTAAAGGGCGTAATACCGGCTCCTACTGATGAGACGCCAGTAAGCACGAAACGAATGTGCATGAGATTATACTTTCCGTTCATGCTGTCTTTGGTTTATCCTTCTGGTCACAACTGAACTAATTTGTTACTAGGTTCGCAGCACCTATTCCACTTATGGAATATATCAAAATGATAATATTGTTCATTTTGTCATACTGTCCTTTCGTAGGCCTGCATTTTCGTATGCTTTCTTATGTCGAAGAGGTGTTAATCCAAATTTAACAAAACTTACAATAATGGCAGAGGTCGGCAGAAAACAAACGAAAAAGCACGTCGAATTATCGCTAAAAGAAAAGACATCATACTGAACGTCGCTTAGCTTGTTTTGCAAAAAAATGAATCTACAGTTGTGCATAATCCACCATAAAAACGGATATTTGGTGTAAGGACGGCTTCAAAGTAACGGGACATGTGAGAGCCCATCAATCAGATTAAAAACCGACTGTGCACCTGGAATTGTAAAAGAACGATGACGGCACTACGCAAAGAACAAATCCTTTTAAGGAATATTTTAGTTATACCATCGTTGGAAACTCCCCATGTAATTACATGAAATGTTGCGACCAAAATTCGAATCAGGCTTTAGAACCTAGCAATTCATCCCATACGCCATCGAAACTGCGCATAGCATGCAATTTCTTAATAATATGCCAACTAATGTTATTTAGTTAGTCTTTGGTCGCGCAATTCGGAAAGGAATTTGTTGAGTGGCTAATAAGGCAGAAAAGGTCTAGTTAAAGAATTGAATTATATATCTGATGAACATCTTTAGTTTACGTCGACAACAAAATTGCAATCGAATCCTGTCTATGAAATTTGAGTTATTTACAATTTTCAAGGTTGAATAGTACTTGTTTTTAATGGCGTCAGTATGCGTGACTGACGGTAATTTTTCTGTGTTGTGAAACTTGCTAAATAAATAAAATTATTTCTCGGTAATGGTTACCAAAATCTTTTCAATTTTCAGCGGTCTCATTAACTATTACCTCTCAGAATTTCATTTTCATTATTTACGTTCATTAGGATAAAGTATCATTTACGGTTTACACCTTCTTGCAGTACTTCGATGAAGACAATGTGAAAAAATTTACGTGCCACGTTTATCTCAGCAAGAAACTCCTTGAGGCTAACATGCTTTATAAGGCTAGAGCTGTCAATTTTTCACATTAATGTGTGTTATGCAAGAACACAAATTCGACAGATGCTATGTGATAGAGCATGAATATAACTTTGATGAATAATTACGCAAATTTATGTTATTCGCCAAATTAGACTGCAACTAAAAGAAAATGGCAATGGAAACTTATCCAACTAGCAACAAACATCTAGGCTAGAAACAGGCCATCCTCCAGATTTATCACGCAATCCGTTATAAGCCTAAACAAGCAATTGGCGTGGCTTCAATTGGCTTGCTTCATTAGTTTCGTTTGTTAAACTTATGAGGCAGATTTCAACTGATGAAAGCTAACGGTATGTTAGACCGAAATATTTTGTCAAAATAAAACTACTGGAACAATGAAAGCTGCGTTAGTCAAAACGCAAATCAGGTAATTTCAAATGGCATGAGCATTACATAATGTGTTCTTGTGATTAAATTTGAACTTTTTATTAAAATTTATACTGCGTATATTTAAGAGTTAGACTCGGTTTGACATTTTCTTCCGAGGCCTCAAGTTATCGACTATCAAAAGGTATTGGTTTGCATAGAAATGTATATATGACATCCAAAATTCGATATGAGCATTCTAAACGGAAAATTAAATAGGGCTATATTTCGACAGTGTAGATTACATGAAAATATAACAATAGTAAGAAAATCTAAAATTTCAAGAGGTAGTAAAAATTAAAACAAATAAATAAAATTAGTTTAAAATATG
>JAQBSW010008711.1:0-32586 GCA_029291075.1 Eudiplozoon nipponicum
AACTGATATTGATCAAAGCCAGAGTGTATATATTTACTGGAGTAACATGTGTCCAGAAGTTATTGTAACTCTCCATTTCGGCGAACTATAGCATAAATTGATATTCATCCTGTTGGTACGATGTTCAGACTCGGAAACTATAGTGTTAGTACCATGTACCGTTTCTGTACAATAATGTTGGTATCGGTTACTAACACAATAGCCATGGTGGTAGTATTCTTTATAGGCTCAGTATATATATTATATATATATATATATATATATATATATATATATATAACATATATATATACTATATATGGATTATATTGTGTGAGTTAGCGTTGGAGTAGCATTGTCGTAGACAATATGATGTTAGGTTCAATATCGCAGATATACACATTCGTCTAGGAGATTGTACCGTCCTATTATCCCACATTCTTGACCAAAATATGTAGTGGTTAAAGGGCGTAATACGGCTCCTACTGATGAGTCGCCAGTAAGCACGAAACGAATGTGCATGAGATTATACTATCCGTTCATGTTGCCTTTGGTTTATCCTTTTGGTCACAACTGAAATAATTTGTTACTAGGTACGCAACACTTAATACTTACTTGCATATATATGAGTTCTCCGCAACAAACAGTGTTTAACTGTTATATATTGAATTGAATGTCATGCTTACCGCAAAATGTGATAACTGATATCGATCAAGACCAGAGTGTATAGATTTGCTGGAGTAACATGTGTCCAGAAATTGTTGTAAATCTCAATTTTGGTGAACTATAGCATAAATTGATATTCATCATGTGGGTACCATGTTCAGACTCGGAAACTATAGTGTTAGTACCAAGTACTTTTTACGGTACAATAATGTTGGTGTCGGCTACTAACACAATAGCCATGGTGTTAGTATCCTTTACGGACTCGGCATATATATTATTTTTTGTGAGTTAGCGTGGGAATCGCATTGTCGTAGACTATATGATGTTAGCTTCACTATCGCAGATTTGCACATTCGTCTATTATTACTATTCGTCCTATTTTTCCACATTCCTCACCAAAATATGTAGTGGTTAAATGGCGTAATACCAGCTTCTACTGATGAGTCGCCAGTAAGCACGAAACGAATGTGCATGAGGTTATACTTTCCGTTCATGCTGCCTTTGGTTTATCCTTCTGGTCACAACTGAACTAATTTGTTACTAGGTTCGAGGACCTAATACATAATGGCATATCGCTACAAACAGTATTTAACTGTAATACTTTTCATTATTTATCGTTCATTTATCTACATTGCACCCGCGATGTTATACAATTCCTCGTAGCTTCACTCAATTTCGGACAAAGCTATACTAATGGATACGCTCCGTAAACTTATGTGTAGTTTGTGATATGTAGAAATTATAACTCCATTATATATCTAATTGAAATATTTATTTATTAATTACTAATTTAATTAATAAATAAAATATTAAAATCATATCTTTTTTACTGTTTTAACCAGACAGTCAGTGCTGCCTTGCTGCACCATTTCAGTCTTGACATAATATCAATTGTCATTTATGTTATTCTTAGTAGTAAAATAAGAATAATAAAAAAATATTTTTTTTCGAAAAATGTAACTTCGCATTGTTATGGAGTTTGCTCTATTTATCATAAGTATCCGAATAACTAGAGATAAAGCATTGTCAGTTAATCTTGCGTCTTACTTTAATGAAGTTGTTTAACTTGAAATAAACATCAACCCCATTGTATATAATCGGTCGTACAACACGGAAATAGCACCGTCATTCACACGTACTGACACGTTTCACCCTTCCATTGTAACCATCAGAGCACGACATAAAACCGCCATGCATATTTAAGTTATGGCGAATCAGGTATATATTGCATTTATTGCTCTGGACTGGAAATGTCGGCAGAGTAAATCCTATGCAGTCACGTGCTATCTCGTTGCACTACATTAGTCCATTGATATTCCTCTCAATACTAATGAAAAAATATAATTAATCAAATGTTGTCTTTTAATGTAACTTTGCATTATGATTAAATTGAATTTAAAGAGCGTAATTATCCACAATACCTTAAGATAAAGCTTCGTCGGTAAATCTTGCAACTTACTTAAATCGAATTAGTGAACTCGATATAAACATCAACCCCATTACATCCAATCAGTTGCGCAACATAGGAAAACTACCGTCAGTCACACGTACTGATACGTTTTAACATTCCGTTATCACTATCAGAGAACGGCATAAAACTAACTAGCGATGATAAAACCGCTCTGCATAGGTAAGTTTTGCAAACTAAGGTATGTGGTTCTTCCATCTTGTAAAATCGCATATATTGCACTAGACTGAATAAATTCTATGCTGATGTGACCATTAAATTTTTGCACCATGGCCACATTTATATAATATATACAATTAAGAGATGATTGATCGCGCGGTTGGTGATTAAAATGCCAGTCGCACAACATGGTATTAAAAATAGAGAGCCGCATGTCTAAATTTGATTTCCATATATATGCAATGCGGTTTGATCTTCGCTAGTCAGTTTGCCGTCGTACACTGATGATGATCATGGAAGGTCGAAAAGCATCATTGCATTGCGACAGGCGGTAATTTTGCGAAGTTGTTTGACGACTGGTTAAATACAATGGGATTGGTGTTTACTTCAAGCTCGCAAACTTGATTTAAAGATTTGTTACCACCATTCGCACAATCAATTATTGTTTAATTGAATGGTATTAATTCGTCTGATATATTTGACATGGCGTTTGAACCAATAAATCTATTGAAATTATACACATCAAGCAATAAAGTAATCATTGTTGTTAATGAATGAATTTATAATGATTTCTAAACTCACTTTACAATTTTTCAACTAATATTTTTAAATATTTTGTAGATATTCCCTACAAGTGGTTTTGTTATGTGGACATTTATTACATAAATATACATTATATCTAATGCGTTTTGCAGCAGTCCGTAAACGTTACCTACGTTGAAATATTATTTTTATCTCTTAACAATTTGAAAACTCATTTCAGTTTTTTATTTACTACATTAAAAGCACAGCTTAGGAAGCTTTCGTGTGTGGAGTCAACGGCAACTTATGCAATGACAGGCATGTATTTTCAATTTAATATGAATACTTATTGTTTAAACTACAATGTGCTTTTATCGTAGTCGAAGCCATTGTAACGCATTAGCCTAAATAAGTCAATCGTCAGCTTACTTCATTAATAAATGACCTAATATTTAACGTTAAATATTTCTAATTTATATTTATGTTCCCATGTAAAGAGATGTAAAAGACTGTGCGCCAAATACACGAAATATTTCAGTCTAACTCACTCACAATGCTTTAAATCAAGTTCCCAAGCTTGATGTAAACACCAATCCCATTGTATTTAACCAGTCATCGAACAACATAACAAAACTAACGCCAGCCGCAACGCACTGACGCATTTGGACCTTCAATGATCACCATCAGAGTACGACGCAAAACTGACTATCGAGGATCAAACCGCATTGAATATATTTGAAAATCGAAGTTATATATGCGGCTCTCACCTCTAGCAGTCTCGCATACATTAAAGTTGATTGTAAATGTGGGCCTCACAATTTCTATGCAGTCACGAACATTAACTGTTAGCAGCTTTCGCCACATTTACATATATAGGCAATAAAATTTAACAATAATTGATTGCGCAGGTGGTGGTAACAATTTATTTACAAATGAGCACATTTTTGTTCTTACGTTAAGACATAATGAGCAGAGGCGTATTTTGCTAATATACATCGAATTACACCTTGTTTAATCTCCGTGCTTCATATTTATTTTACTTTATTCTGAAGGTTAATACAAGGCCAAGTTTTGGCGACATAACTGCTGGCTATCTTTAAAAAGGAAAAAATGTATACAGGATAAAAATTAAAAGGCTTAAATAATATAATGGTGTGCGTATGTGGGTATATTGCTTAATCTAAAGCAAAAAGCAATCCAACAAATAACAACGAATTAAACTCATTCTTCAAAAAAAAATTGAGATTGATTTTAAAGAAGAGTTAAAAATGAAATTTGCAAACAGCGCTTTCATTAGAACAAACCAACAATGCGTACAAAATGTATTAATGCAACTTGATATTAACCGGCCTTCTAGCTGGGATCGCCTATAGGCGTAGATTAACGTGAATATGCAGAGAATCGTCTTGATAAGCATAAATAACTCAGCAGAATTGTGAATATTTGTAATATCACGCTTGGATAACGACTAAGGTGTATATTCAAGTATGTATTAGGTGTTGCGAACCTAGTAACAAACTAGTTCAGTTGTGACCTGAAGGACAAACCAAAGGCAGCAGGAACGGAAAGTATAATCTCATGCACATTCGTTTCGTGCTTACTGGCGTCTCATCAGTAGGAGCCGGTATTACGCCCTTTAACCACTATATATTTGGTAGAAGAATGTGGAATAATAGGACGGTACAATCTCCTAGACGAATGTGTACCTTTTTCGGTACAATAATGTTGGTATCGGTTACTAACACAATAGCCATAGTGTTAGTATCCTTTACAGACTCGGTATATATATATATATATATATATATATATATATATATATATATATATATATATATTATATAGTGTGAGTTAGCGCTGAAGTCGCATTGTCGTAGACTTTATATGATGTTAGCTTCACTATTGCAGGTTTACACATTCGTCTAGGAGATTGTACCGTCCTATTATTCCACATTCTTCGACCAAAATATATAGTGTTTAAAGGGCGTAATACCGGCTCCTACTGATGAGTCGCCAGTAAGCACGAAACGAATGTGCATGAGATTATACTTTCCGTTCATGCTGCCTTTGGTTTATCCTTCCGGTCACAACTGAACTAATTTGTTACTAGGTTCGCAACACCTAATACATACTTGCATATATATTAGTTCTCCGCAACAAACAGTATTTAACTGTTATATATTGAATTGAATGATGTCATGCTTACCGCGAAATGTGATAACTGATATTGATCAAAGCCAGAGTGTATATATTTACTGGAGTAACATGTGTCCAGAAGTTATTGTAACTCTCCATTTCGGCGAACTATAGCATAAATTGATATTCATCATGTTGGTACCATGTTCAGACTCGGAAACTATAGTGTTAGTACCATGTACCATTTCTGTACAATAATGTTGGTATCTGTTACTAACACAATAGCCATAGTGTGAGTATCCTTTACAGAATCGGTATATATATTATATTGTGTGAGTGAGCTTTGTCGTAGACTATATGATGTTTGCTTCACTATCGCAGATATACACATTCGTCTAGGAGATTGTATCGTCCTATTATCCCACATTCTTGACCAAAATATGCATTAGTTGAAGAGCGTAATACGGCTCCTACTGATGAGTCGCCAGTAAGCACGAAACGAATGTGCATGAGATTATACATACCGTTCATGCCGCCTCTGGTTTATCCTTCTGGTCACAACTGAACTAATTTGTTACTAGGTTCGCAACACCTAATACATACTTGCATATATATTAGATCTCCGCAACAAACAGTATTTAACTGTTATATATTGAATTGATTGATGTCATGCTTACCGCGAAATGTGATAACTGATATCAATCAAGGCCAGAGTGTATGGATTTACTGGAGTAACAGGTGTTCAGAAATTGTTGTAATTCTCAATTTCGGTGAACTATAGCATAAATTGATATTCATCATGTTGGTACCATGTTCCGACTCGGAAACCATAGTGTTAGTACCATGTACCATTTCTGTACAATAATGTTGGTATCGGTTACTAACACAATAGCCATAGTGTTAGTATCCTTTACAGACTCGGTATATATATTATATTGTGTGAGTTAGCGTTGAAGTCGCATTGTCGTAGACTATTTGATGTTAGCTTCACTATCGCAGATATACACATTCGTCTAGGAGATTTTAACGTCCTATTATCCCACATTTTTGACCAAAATATATAGTGGTTAAAGGGCGTAATACCGGCTCCTACTGATGAGTCGCCAGTAAGCACGAAACGAATGTGCATGAGATTATACTTTCCGTTCATGCTGCATTTGGTTTATCCCTTTGGTCACAACTGAACTAATTTGTTACTAGTTTCGCAACACCTAATACATACTTGCATATATATTAGTTCACCGCAACAAACAGTATTTAAGGTGTATATTAACTGGTGGATCAGATAATATGAAAGTGATGAAGGATGTTCTTGGCGAGGGAACTAAACTGTTAGGTACGGTAGGCACGTAGGATTAAATACGATAGGTTGAGCTATATATCAGGAAGGAAATTAAAATCTTCATGATGCAGGTTTATTTGATAAAGTTTTCGTACAGAACCTTCGACTAGTTGAATCTACTACGCTGATAAGATTCAGTATACCAAAAGCACAATTTAGTTTGTACAAAGCGACCAAGATTTTTATAAGTCACTTAATAACAAACCAACCTGATTTGCTCGGTTTTACTCATCGTTAATATTAATTAACAACTCTGCATGGCAGTTCTTCAATAATTGAAAATCTAATAGGAAGAGAATTTACAAATAAATAATTAAATAAGGCATAAAATCCAAAGCGGTTTACTGAGAAAATTATTAAACAGGAAATTAGAAAAATAACAGACGAGCGTAAGAAACAAAAACAATTTATTTTGGAATTCCATTTAAATGGGATGCTATTTCCTGCATTGCAGTGGAAAAAAGTAGAAACAGTTTAAAATTCGCACATCAAATGCGGCTAACTACGCATTACATATACGAAAAATAGTGTTAATGTTGATCTCATTTATTATTTATTCATATATGTGCGGAAATTCTCCAATAACATATGTAGGATGATAGATTAGACGGCTCAAATCTACAGTATCATAAACAATGAAGTATTGGCGCCTGAGTTAAATCAAAATGAGAAATAAACGTCTTCAAATACTCAACGCATAATTAAGACCTTCCAATTAAGTTCATCAGGATATTCGACTAATATAATTATCCAATGCCGTAACATACCCAAATTTACAATTTATGAAGTGCTGAATATAAAACATGCAACCTGATTTAGGAAAACACTAAATACATGCGCGCGTATCGAGCACAAGTTGAGCGTTACGCAGTTACATAATTAACGTTTCCTAAATTCACACAATTTCGGCGTTTCAGTATTCTGTTATTTAAACGAAAAGTGGTTGCGCAGGCCCTGATAACAATTAATTTTAATCTTAATATAAGCACTTAACCCATTATGTACATACATTTTTCTTAATATAAACTAAGTATTGCATAGTGTAGAGAAGGGTGTTCATTCAGGGTTGCTCAGTGGTTAGAGCACCAGATTCCGAAGCAGACGTGACCAGGTTCGAGCCCTGTTCGCGAAAATTCTGGACAGTACATGATGAGTTCCCAATACGGACGAAACTGGTCTAAGGGATAAATTTACTTTTCCATACTATAAAATACTTAGATTTTACTGACAAATATGTATACATAATGGGTCAGGTGTTTATATCAAATTCGTAAACTTGATTAAAATCAATTCCGTTAATTGTAACCATTTCCTAATGCCTCAGAGGAAATTGTGGGGGAAATATTTCTAGCATTTAACAGGTTTCTTAAATATTTGCCTATAGGAATGGTATTATTATTTTTAAAGCTCACATTAAAAAGGAAATTCTATTTTACCAATTTATATTGCATTAGTAATTAATTTCAAATGATTTAAACTGAAGAGCATTGGAAGTAAACGTTGTAAGCCATTTAATCGATAAAATTCAAAAATTATTTTTCATGATGATCATGGAAGGTCGAAACGAGAAACCTCGTGCGACTAGCGGTAGTTTTGCTATGTTGTTCGACGACTGGATTGATGTTTACTTCAAGTTCAAATACTGGATTTAAAGAATTTTTACCACCAAAAATAAAATAATAGGCCTAAAGCAACAGTATTACTTTACACAAAATCATATTCACGAAATTTAAATCAGAATTATTCTTCAGATAATAGTAATACTAATGCTACTACTACTACTACTAATACTACCACTACAAATAATAATAATACAACAACAACTAATAATACTATTTCTACTAATACTGCTACAACTATTGCTATTACTAATACTGCTACCGCCACTACTTCTAATTCAAGTACTAATAGCACTTCTGCTTATATTAGTACTTTTACAAACACAAATACTACTATTACTGCTTCTAATGCTACTTCTACTTCGACTACCAATATTAATACTGCTGCTAATACTAATGCTACCACCACTACTACTCTTCTACTACTAATACAACGACTATTACTACTCCTACTCCTATTTATTTTTCTACTACTACCACCACTACTAATGCTGCTAGAACAAATAATACCACAACTCCTACTATTACAACTAATAGTACTACTGATATTTCTGCTGCTGCTATTACTAATAATATCACAAATAATTCTACTACGACCAATACTTATTTTATTAATACTAATAAAACCACGAATACTGCTATTACTGCTGGATATAAAATTAATACTGCCACTATTGCGAATAATACTGCTTCAACTACCATTACTACTAATACTACTAATACTGCAACAACTTCGATTGCTATAAATACTGCTAGTACTGTTACTGATACTACTAATACTACTAATACAACTACTACTACAAGTAATAATATTAATAATACTACCACTAGTGCTATTACTACAACCACCACTACTTCTAAAACGAGTACTATTACTAATACTATTACTTTAACTACAACTGATGTTACTTCTAGTACTATTACCACTAATACTACTGATTCTACTACTCATAATACCACCAATAATTCCATTACTTCTACAACAACTACTACAACTAATACTACTGCTACTTTTAATACTGATACTTCTCCTTCTACTACTACTACTGCTACTACTAGTATTACGCCAAACTCTACTACTATTATAACTAATATTGCTACTAATAATTCTGCTGATCCTATTGCTACTAGTATCACTACAAATACTACTATTACTACTACTACTACTACTACTACCACATCAAAAATAACTACTTCTACTACTAATTCTACTACCTCTGCTGCTGCTACTGCTATTTCTACTCTGACCTCAAAACATAATCTCCATTGAATATTATAAAACGGATTTTAATTCTCCTAATCATGTTTCGCGTACGCAACTTTCAATGTGGAATCCTATCGGAAGTGTCTAATTTGCTCGTAATACCAATTGGTACAAACAAAGAATATATTTAAAACTGATACTTGTTGATAAGAAAATCTTCGGCACTCTTTCATTAGCCTATAATTTTAAGTGTGTTATATATTTTGCAAATCAACTTATATTACGTTTAATTTACGATACGTTCATTACTTTTAATTAATTTATCATATTAAATTACAAAAATCGTACACGCACATTGCACTACTCACAAAATGCGGTTATTTAATCAAAAAGTATACAAAATAAAACTGGTTCAATATATATATATATATATATATATATATATATATATATATATATATATATATATATATATATATATATGAAAAGTGCACAACTTTTTACACGTAGCCGTAATGTAAAATTTTTTCTACTGAATAAATTGTCTTTACTACGTTAGGCAATACTTATTCGCTACTGAAAAGTATATAATCAAAATCCTGTTATAAAATTTCAATTTTATATGACTTCCACAAGTGGCATTCTGGATGCTCTATAAAAATAATAAAGGCGCCATCTGAAGTAAAAGCTAAACGTAAATTGAAGATAGTATATAGCTGAACGATTTGCTAATTATGCGGCATTTCTTGAAGACTTCCCAGTATTGAAGAGAATCGTCTATTTGTTAAATTGCCTTTCATTCCTTAAAGAAAGCTTATTTTATACCGAAAAAAAATTATGTAAATGCTAAATTGGATTAATAAAAAATTTAGCATTTCACAGTATATTAACAGAATCACTTTCGGTGAAATCTGTTGAATAAACACAACAAGGTTACATCAGCTTTTAACTTCAACACTCTTAAGTGTAAAATATTAACTATCAGCTAGATTATTTTTCGTGCCTAAAAGGAAAATCTTTACGTTTAGCAGGAATTGAAACCAATATAAGTCTAATTGCACACATAGGTTTATTACATAATTTCAATCATCTACGGTAATGTATTTTGCTGTGCAAAATCGATAACGTGTGTAAAATAACAGCTGTGACCATCTCTTCAGTGATGTTATTTTTAAATTTGCGTTAAAGATTCTAGCCTAACTGGTACTTTTGCAGCAGTGAAACGAATAAAATGTCGCTTGTTGCACGGGCAATGATAACAGTTATTTAAATCAAGGTTGCGATCTAGAAATAATGTTTAAGAAGAACCAAATCATGCCGCAGCAAATACTGTTCGTCAGATTGTGATTCATGAAATACATGGAGTAATCAACATCGCTTGGTAGTATTTATTTTTTTCTTGGCGGACCACTACTTACTATAGGACAATTAAGGCATATGGTATCAAGATACTTATCCTACGTACCTAGTAAAATGGCCTTTTGGCAACTTATTATTCAGTGATTGCTCAGTTCTTTAAATCTTGTATAGCGATCCGTTGATTCCAAACGTTCATCTTCAATTCATAAAGCAAGTGAGTAATATAAAGGAAAATATTGTACATTAAATGCAATACCACAATCTTGAAATTGAGCAATCTCTCTCTTGCACATATGCAAAGTAACCACTAAGTAAAAAGTAGAACGAAAACAAGTGCAATATAATTTAATATATAAAAATATATTTTACAAATGTTAGTGATTTGTTTAAAAAAAATCATTAAAAGATTAACTGACAATCCTGTTTGCAAGAAATAATAGATCGTAGGGTGTCAAAATGGTCTCCAGTTTTATAAATGAATACGTTCAGGATGATTTGTCTTTTAAAATAACTGCATTGTAAATTTTGCTCATCTTTCCAGAAATACTAGTTTGCTATAACTAAAGTCCGAAATGAAATAATTGGAAGCCCTAGATTACATCTTGTGATTTTAAAGGCCAAATTCTTTGCAAACTCAATATTTAAGAAACACTAATAATCAGCATTTATTGGTGGACGGTTGCATGAATATATATGGTAGAAAAGCATCAGCGCTATTAAAGCGTACATAAATTTATAATTTATTAAATTACTTAGGAGTGCTAATATTCTATTCCTCCCAATATAATTAAAATAGTTCAATAGAAAAGTCATTAAAAACTGGTCATAAAATTAAATTAAACTATGGAAACGCGAGGAATGAATTGAAAATGAAATTACCAAAAATGCTTATGTATACAAATAGCAAAAAATGTTCTCTTGCCTAAGCAAGATTTCTCAATAAGGTAGTGGCTTCTTGCATTATTAGTAAAAACGGCTAATTCGGCGAAATATAATGAAGTGGTTTAGAATTAATCCATAAAAATATAACTATACATTTCAAATGAGAATTTCTTGAAGTTTAATAGAATTTAGGTAAAACTGTAAGAAAACAGTTATTTGTTGTTTTATATCAAATAATACAACATGCTTAGAAATTAACTGAAAGACAATATACAAAAATATGTACGCGCATTTAATGATAAGTTCTACCTCATGAAAATTTAAAAGTTATGTTATAAAGGTTAAAGTCGGGTTGGAAACACATATACTTAGCTTTGAGCCTATTATTTAAACCAAGATTGTGAGCATGAATTATAAACCAATCCAATTATTGATAAATTAGTCAGTATAAGCTAAACATTGTATAAGGTAGCGTAATTTATTCATCCGGTAGGCCGGTTTGCCCTTATTGAATTAAATATCTTTTCTATATTAAATTTAAAAAAATCTATACTGACCAATGAATATATACTGGGTTTGGCATTTATGTTAACCTCGCGATCTTGATTTAAATAAATGTCATCATCAATGATTGTATAATCAAATTAAAGTATATCTTTGTCTGATCGGTATAGAATAAACATTGAATAAGTTAAACGCAATTTACTTGCCAGATCGGTTTCGCCTCCAGTGAACATCCTCTAGTAAATTATTGAAATGCCGTGGCAGAGGTTTGAACTCTGAGACATTGGGTTCAGCGCATCATATCCCACATCATTGCATTCAAATTTAAGTCTTACACTTGGATCACAAAACTTACTAGCCTGACCAAAAAAAGTTTTATAATACAATGAAATACGTCCTGTGCGCGGTTTTGATGGTGAAGGAGTTGTGTAGTCACAAATACCCTGGCTTTTACTAATGGGTGTCTAAAGAAGACGAAAACGAATTAGTATGTAAAATAAATCTTCTTGTTTATGCAATGTTTATTTTATTCTGGCGAAATCTATATAGTTATTTCCTGACAATATAACCTATTACAATATATATATATATATATATATATATATATATATATATATAAATATAAATATATATATATGTAAATATATACAGTGATTCCTCGAGATACCAGTTGAATTCGTTCCAGAACCGAACTCGTAAGTCAATCGGCTCGAATCTCAAACGAATTTCTCCCATTTAAAATAAATTAATTCGATTCAATTCGTTCGGGTCCTATGAAAAATCCCAAACCCATCGTTAATTATGAATAAATGTATGATTTTAAATAACTAACAAACGTGTATAGTTTACAAATGCATAGCAAAATATGATGCTTCTTTCTTCAATAAGTCTGTATAAATACTCCGTGCCTTCTCGCATATTACCGTCTCCGTCATTGTATCTCCTGCCAACTCCTTCTATTTCACCCACACGTAAAATAGCTTCTACATTTCGTCGTGGAAATTTGTCCTTAATTGGGAAAGAATTGTGGCTACTTTTGATGGTGTAGCACTCTTGATGGCGTCCTTATGCTTCAATATCGTAAAAATTGTCCATGCACTACGGTCATAGATCTTGGCGAGATCAATCACTCTTACGCCACGCTCATATTTTTCTATTTTTTCTTGCTATAGTTCTATCGACATCATCCTCTTCTTCCTGTCACCATTGTCCTTAACACTCACTTTCTTCGGCCCCATGCTAACACACAAAAAAGTTCATTAATCATGTAAAAATCAAGCAAAAAAGAGAACAGCGCACAAGATACACTTTGATTCAAGTGGGTAACACGTGCAAGTGAGCGAAAGATTCTCTCGGATGATGCTTGACCCTACGCGGCAACTAGCGGAAGCTCCGGAAACACGGCTCGTATCTCGGATTTGGGCTCGTATCTTGAACGAAAATATGGCCCGTACGTTAGGCTGCTCGTATCTCGAGGTACCACACTATATATATATATATATATATATATATATATATATATATATATATATGTGTGTGTGTAATACAATTAAAATTGCTAAGTTACCACAATTAAAACATCTACTCGACTGCATTTAATCGATATTCGGCGATAATGCAGGTTCTATATAGCCAGTACTGTTGTCAAGATCCAATATCTAAGAATTTGCTTCAAAGCAATAAATAGCTTTAATAAGGCGGATATGTATCAATTTAAACCATACTGTCTCCATTTCATTTCGTAACAGCAGAAATTTAGCCTAATTTTAAATAT
Source organism: Eudiplozoon nipponicum (assembly GCA_029291075.1). Lineage (NCBI taxonomy): Eukaryota > Metazoa > Platyhelminthes > Monogenea > Mazocraeidea > Diplozoidae > Eudiplozoon > Eudiplozoon nipponicum. The sequence goes on from JAQBSW010008711.1 coordinate 13,612, forward strand.
ATGTCCATTATGATCTATGCATATTATTTTAGATGATTTGTCATTACAATTAGTCGTAAAAATTGATTTATACAAAAATTTACATATCAATATGTGACAATGCATATTCTGTGCTGAAAGTTCACGTCAAAATTATTTTAGTTATTCGACAAGATAATTCAAATAAAAGCAAAATTATTTTCAATTATTATTCAAAACGGCCTCCATTTAAGAAATGCTTTTCTTATAAAGATCAATAGCAATATTGCGAATGAAAACAATAAGGAAAATATGAATTAGGTCGGTATTTGCCCACACTTTAAATGAACATTCTTGTTTCCAGTTTTGTTGTGTAGTAAAATATCCAGAAGTTGAGACAAGTCGTTTGTAATTTGATTTGGTTTTTCTACATTTGGACGATTGAATGAATTGTCGTTATTACAACTGTCTACTTCGTTATCAACAGTAACGCGTTCCAATAATTGACATTCAAATGCATTCTCATAAACGTGTGCAAGCCTTGTAGAATTTTTTTTCTTTTCCAACACACCGGAAGTGCCCTCGAAGTCGGCTTCCTTTTTATCGAATGAAAACGTCACCCGCTTCGTGGATTTTAAAGCGGCATTGTTGTTCAGGTAAAAGTCGGCAACATTGGTTACGCGTGTATAATTTTTGTCTAAATCAACATTTATCTGAAATTAATGATAAAATTAATTCATGGTTTAACAAAACATTACTGTGTTTAATGAGTCAAAAGTTTTAAATTATAAAAAGGTACACGCTAAAATGAAGAATTCCATATGATGTTTTAGTTAGACTGAACAGCTATAGATTCATAGATCCTCGTCATCATTATTTGCAAATTTGACGTCCATACGATATAAAATATTCGTTAAAGTTATTAAATTCCAGTAAATTATGAGCTGTTCGATGGCTCTGAGGTATAACAACTTTGTTTAATATGCGATTATTATATCATAGCCAAATCTCTTTTCCAATAGTGTGTTCAACAAATAGCAGTTGGAAAAGCAAATGAACAAGAAATGATTAAATGATATTTACTGTGAAAAAAACCTGGTCTCACTTTTACTGCCAACGTTTTTACACCGAACACTTTTAAGCTTCCTCCAAGCCTCTTTATTAACGGTAAGTTAATGAGTCCACAATGTTAACAGATATTATGAAAAATCCTCAATGTAGTTCAATCGGATTTAGTAACACTTACTGGTAGATAACTGACTTTTCGTTAAGTAAGCGTCTGTCAAGTATATATATATAAATAAATGTTTGTGTCTATAATTATGAAGCATTTAATCAAAAATAATTATATTGATCTCACGACTATTATTGACGTTTGCAACATTTGTGTACGTCATATCCGTGTATGTTGTTTCAGGGGCTTACCGCTTACGCAGAAACCCAGAAGGAAACTTTGATACACTCGGCTTTAATATGTGATTGGTGGAAGGCAAAAATTTGGTTTCGGAGAACAAGGATCGGATAATTAGTCGATTCCCTTTGGAAGAAAGCGTTTATTTTGAACAGTATACTTATTTGAGTTAAACTAGTAAAATATATACATATATATACTAATATTTTATAATATTGTTACGGAAAAACTGTAGAAAGTTTGTGAAAGAGAAAAGGAAATATAACAAGGCCCATTTTAAGTAAATATGCGGTATCGTTTCGCAGAAAGAATACGGATTTCTGTACTCGGATCTGTTTTAAAATTTAATAGCGATCATACAAACTATTTTTCAGTATTATGTTCGTTTTGCTATCGTTAGAGAACAAGATAATAGAATGAATAAATCTGAATTAACTTCATTTTATGCTTTAACATTTTCTATTACCGTATAAGCCATAAGTTAAATATTCTGCCAAATACTAAATTCAACGAGGCACACGAGTAAGATTAAGAGGATTTTAACGTATTAGTACTTATTCTAATAACTTTGTATGAAATGCAAGACATATCATCTAATGTAACCTGCTGTAACACCTCTATTCATCTATCATGAAGCTTCACATTAAAAATATTAATTGAGAGTATCTGTTCAGGACTATTTGTTAGGAGGTCAAGACATTATTTTCAACATTCAGGTGAATTTTACGCCGTTTATTGGAGTTTTTGGCTATCGGGTGTACATTTCAGCCAATAAAACAAGTATAATTTTCAAATTCTTTTTTCAATACGTCTGTCAATTTTAGATTTTCCCGTAATAATGTCATTTATATAACATTTCTTTTCTTACATCCCGCACTCTTTCAACGCTATCGCTGGTTGGAATAAATAATTTGCTCATTAATGTAAATTTATCGTGTTCCTATCTCTTTCATAATTTTGTGCTATATTGTCATGAAAAGTATATATAATCATGGATCATTTATTAATTTGGCACTGAAAGTAGCCGCGTATGGCTAAAGATGGAAAAAGCAGCAGACATTGTGTATAGCGTGGTGCAAATGCCATGGCCACATACACCTATTTCTTTCTGGATTTATGTGGCAAGGTGTTGGCGAAAGAGTTTAATTACATTCAGGATGCCAACGCGCAACGAATTAATTTCTTTGAGCTCTTGATAGCGCAATATTATAACATTTACTGGTCCTTTAAAGACATCACGCAACAATTATTTATTATGATGTATGCATTTGCATTTGTTTTTTTGTAATTTTATTGCATTTAAACATAGAATTAAATTTTTAAACTGAGATGGCAAGTTAGTTGTACATTTTAGAAAATACGAGCCATGTTTAGTACTCATGTTAAGCATAAAATTTGGACAGCATGAACTCTATTTCAATTTATGTAACATTTCCTGTATTTTGCGATATATAGGTTACAACTTTAATGCGATTAATAACACCGAATCAAATAAACCTTGCAGGTATGCAGGATTAACATCCGAATTTCTATCTCAATTCTACACGTCTAAATTAACTAAGCATTTGTAAAGAGGACAGACTCGCACTAACATTGAAAATTGAGTCGTTTATGTGTATTATAACGAGTTGTTTCATAATAAACAAACTTAAATATAAACACCTGACCCATTATGTTCATACATTTTTAAAATATAAACTAGGTATTATACAGTTTAGAAAATGCAATTCGTCCAGTAGACCGGTTTCGTCCTTATTTGGAATTCATCAAGTGATGGCCAGAATTTGCCGCAGACAGGGCTCGAACCTGGGCCCGTCAGCTTCGGAATGTGGTGCTCCAATCACTGATGACGAGTTTCCAATAAGGACAAAATCGGTCTACTGAATAAATTGCCGTTTCCACACTATACAATACCTAGTTTATACTACAAAATGTATGGACACAATGGGTCAGGTGTTTATATCAAAAGCGCAACCTTGATTACAAAGTAATTGTTACCAACCCCCGCGTCAAAAATGATCGTTTAGCCTTAAATATAGTTAAATAAGAAACATAAGCATCTGTAAGTTTCAGATTACGCTATCTAGTCCACTTCTCATTTCATTGCTATCCAGAAAAAATGAAGTAGCTAAACAGGCCGTTACTTACAATTAAGTAGAAATTTAGAAATGTTTACTACACTGATGAGTCGCCAATAAGCACGAAACGAATGTGCATGAGATTATACTTTCCGTTCATGCTGTCTTTGGTTTATCCTTCTGGTCACAACTGAACTAATTTATTACTAGGTTCGCAACACCTAATACATACTTGCATATATATTAGTTCTCCGCAACAAGCAGATTTTAACTGTAATATATTGAATAGAAGGATGTCATGCTTACTGCGAAATGTGGTAACTGATATCGATCAAGGCCAGATTGTATGGATTAACTGGAATAACAGGTGTTCAGGAATAAATGTAATTCTCAATTTCGGTGACCTATAGCATAAATTGATATCCATCATGTTGGTACCATGTATCGACTCGGCATCCATATTGTTAGTACCATGTACCTTTTCGGTACAATAATGTTGGTATCGGTTACTAACACAATAGCCATAGTGTTAGTATTCTTTACATACGCGGTATATATATTATATAGTGTGAGTTAGCGTTGAAGTCGCATTGTCGTAGACTTTATATGATATTAGCTTCACTATTGTATGTTTACACATTCGTCTAGGAGATTGTACCGTCCTATTATTCCACATTCTTCCACCAAATATAAAGTGGTTAATGGGCGTAATACCGGCTCCTACAGATGAGTCGCCAGTAAGCAGGAAACGAATGAGCATGAGATTATACTTTCCATTCATTCGGCCTTTGGTTTATCCTTCTGGTCACAACTGAACTAAATTGTTACTAGGTTCGCAACAGCTAATACATAATTGTTTACTACACTTATTTGAATAGGACCATGTTAGACAGTACGATTGTCGAAAAATGTTATTCCACTTGTCATCCATTAATTGTTATGGCTATGGAATGCAATTATTCAAAGCATTATATTTAACCAATGCTCATCTCTTTTATATTTCTCTTACAACAAGCTGCGCAACATAGAAAATCCCATTTTATTTGCGTCAACATAGTATACTGTTAATCATTCATTGATTGCGCCGGCGATGATAGAAATTAGATAAAATAAAGTTCTCAAGCTTGAACAAAATACCTAAACCAATGTATTTAAAAAGTTGCGCGCCATAGCAACAATCTTCCCTGATCAACTTAAGCGCACAACATCAAACTGCCCGGCGAGGATCACATCACAATGCATAAATAAGAAAATCAAAATTAGTTATACGTCTCTCACCTCTAGTAGCCATGCATACATTGTAATTATTTAAATAACTTTGCGAGCTTGAATTAAACACCAATCCTATTGTACTTAACCAGTCGTCGAACAACATAAAAAAACTACCGCCAACCGCAAAGCAATGACCCGTTTCAACCTTCAATGATAATCTTCAGAGTAAGACGGCAAACTGACTATCGAGGATCAAACCGCGTTAAATATATATGGAAATCAATGTTATATATGCGGCTCTCTCGCATACATTGAAACTGACTGGAAATATCGGCTGCATAATTTCTATGCAATTGCGAACATTAACTCTTTGTAGCTTTCGCCACACATACATATATAGGCAATACAATTTAACAATAATTGATTGCGCGGGTGGTGGCAACCAAATACATTTTAATTGTTGAAAAACATCGGATGCACAGTATCTATTTAGTCATTAACATTGGCATTTTGAACCTTTCGCTACATGGATATAGATAATCCGATTAAGCAATCTTTGGTTGCACGCGTAGCGGTAGCAAAGTTTTAAAAATCAAGTTTTGTGAGTTTGATATAAACACCAATCCCATTTTATTTAACTAGTCGTCGAGCAACATAGCAAAACTACCGTCATGCACACATGATCATCATGAGGTCACAACGGCAAAATGACTAGTGACTAGTTAAATAAAATGAAATATGTGTTAACATGAAGCTGGCTAACTTGATTTAAAGAAGTACTATCACATCCCGCGCAATCAATGATTGTTTATTTGTATAACTTGTGGACATGTAGATATAACTGTTAAGAGTTAATGTTCATGACTGCAAATAAACGGTGCAGCCGACATTTCCAGTCAAGTAAAAGTTATGCTGACTGTATAATATGACATCTGGCTATCTAATCTTGCTTACTTTGTATACACGTCACGGTTAGATCCTTGCTAGTCAGTCTACCGTCGTATTCTGACAATGATCTTGGAAGGGCGAAACACGTTAGCATGTGTTACTAACAATAGTTTAGCTATGATTTGTGACTTTTTAAATACAATGCGATTGATGCTTACAACATGCCCGCAAACTTGATTTAAAGAATAGTATACTATTTCTCCGCAGATAAGTTTTATTCCTGGACTTATTTAAACCTTAGAAATACAAAGTGCTCTAAAAGTTCTATCAGATATTGGTTTTACTACGATGTGAAACTGGTTAAAGGAATATTAATGGTTGTTTTCCTCAGTCTGATTACTCGAAATATGAATATACTTATGAGTAATTAATATTTATTCAGTCAATAAAACAGTAATTGAACGCCACATCTGCAAGCTAAAATTCATGCTTTAAATTACAAATGTATTAATTTTACTGTCTAAATTGTTTAGTAAGCCATGTTTACTATAATTATGGTTGCGAAACACCTGACCCATTAAGTACATACATTTATCAGTATAAACTATATATTGTTTAGCGTAGAATAGACAATTCATTCAGTAGACCGGTTTCGTCCTTATTGGGAAATCATCATGTACTGTCCAGAATATACCTTGCTCAGGGCTCGAACCTGGGCACGTCTGCTTCGGAATCCGGTGCTCTACCCACTGAACCAACCTGCCGCACACTACACCAGAATTTGCCGCAGCAAATATATACTATATATGTATATATATATATATATATATATATATATATATATATATATATATATATATATATATATATATGGAAATCATAATGATATTTTACCACATTGCAAAATTAATAAGCAGAACATTAATTAAACTATATATTTAAAAAATTCGTTTAAATCAATACATTATTACTTTCGTTCCATCTTATCAGCTGCTTTTTTGTAGGAATTAACGAAAGAGAACACAATAGAATTTATGATAGAATAGAAAAAGTGAAAACGTTAAAACCACACAAAGATATTTCTATTAATTCAAAATGTTAGAAAACAGTAAATCTAACCATGCCCTGTCTTATATGGAACTTTTAAAAATTTTGGACTAAAAGATATATCTTGGTAAATTTTTATCGTGGACTGTTTTCTTATTCAAACTTATTTTCCTATTTTTCATACCCACAGTAAAAGCAGTTGATAAGATAAAGCGAAAACGCTACTGTTTTATTTTAAATGTAATAAATCTTTATTGTATTTAAAAAAAGAATGTTCTAATAATTAATACGGCAAAAGCCTTTATTTTTCTCCTAAACTGACCAGTTTCTTCAAAACTTACAGGATTTTCTTGTAGACAATGTTCTTGTGAAGAAAGTACCAAATTTTTCCCATTTTTTTCAGATATTTCTTTATTTACCTTATTCAAAATCTCATTCTTCTCTCGAAGAATGGCAACTAACGGTGAAGTAATTGTCCGTTTGCCTGCAAAAGACACGAATGCATGTCTCTGACTCACTTCGATCGGTCTCGTGGACTGGTGAGCAAGTAAATTCGAATTTTTTTCGGAGATAGTAAACGTAGTTGAAGGCGCATTACCCAATCTAACATCCGTCGAAGAATAAGAAGAGCAGTTAATGTACAATTTTTGGTCCCTAGTAGATTTAACAACTGATGAAATAGGAAAGTGTTCGTAGGAATCAATTAATTGATTGTTGCTATGCCGAATTTCCGATTCGCCTTCCTCATAATCGCCTAACCGACTGTAACTATTTGACTTATTTTCTCTTGCCAAAAATTTACCCGAGTTGGCTTCAATTTCGTCCACTAATCCCGATGAGGTGTGAAGTTGGTGGTCTTTCTTTTCCTCCATTTCTAGCTCACTGAGCCGTTCAATTGAATTAAATTTATACCTTTTGACAGAAAGCGTCTTTCCCGTAGCAGTTCCATCGCTTTGGTTGTTACTGGCTACTTGTCCAACGAAGATATTGTTTTCTGATTCATTGCAACCAGCGGTCATCAAAGAGGAGAGCGATAAGTTTGCTGCGTGTTGCTTTTGTTTTAATGATCTAGTTAGCGGCCACACTTTCGTTTCAGAAATGTCTGCTAGCGGATTTCTCATTTCTTCAGTCGGAAACGCAAAAACGTTTTTTAACAATAATTTATCATATGAAGCTGGGTTCGTTGGACTGACCAAGTTACATTGATTAGCAATATTCGCTTGCAAATCAGCAAACTTTTCAAGAAATCTTGACTTGTGCAAGTCTTTGCATTTACACATAGAATTTGGCCATGATTGGCGTCTTTCCGTCAATGATTGTCTATTGATTGTCAAATTGGCAAGCAATACTTTTTTCTTTAGGTCTGACGAATTTACCTGCACATATTCAGTGGAGTTGTAGCCTATGTTCGATGAGTCATTTTGTAGTGTTGTTTCGGAAATCGAACATACCAACTTTAACGGAACATTTTCTACAGTGTCCCAATCTGGGTCTTCTTTGTGAGTACGTGTTTCTGTGAAATTTATCAGGTGTTTCAAAAAAAGCAATTAGCATAAAAAGAAAGGTTTAATATAAAAAAAACATTTTCAGTTTCGTTTTCGCTACAAAATTCTTGGCAATAAAAATCAATTTTTTCGACATTGAATGGGAACTAGGCACATTTTTTAACCTTTTGCACAAAGTTGATGAGGTACCGTCCGTTGTACGCACTGATTAACATCGACCTACTTTGTTTAAAGTTAAAAAACGATGATAATCTTGTCAACTAGAATCAATCCACAATAAATAATTAAGCAATCATTGCGAGAATGGTGAAAACAATTCTTAAACCAAGTTTGCGAGCTTGAAGTAAACACCAATCCCAACCGTTTTCCGTGGTACTTAGATGATTATCATGGATGGTCGAAACGCAACGGTTCGTGTGACTGTTGTTCGACGACTGGTTAAATAAAATGGGATTGGTGTTTACTTCGAGCTCGCAAACTTGATTTCTCAAAATATTACTACCACCTGCGCAATCACGGAATGTTTAATTGTTATTACCTATATATATATATATATATATATATATATATATATATATATATATATATATATATATATATATATATATAGCAAAAGCTGAAAAAAATTAATGTTCGTGACTGCATAGAAATTGTGCAGCCGACGTTTACAGTCAAATATATTGTATGGGAGACTAATAGATGTTAGAGCCACATATCTAATTTTGCTCACTATATATATGCATGGCAGTTTGATCCTCGCAGTAAGTTTTCCGTCCTATTCTGATGATGATCATACAAGGCCGAAACGCGTCATTACCTGTGACGGGCGGTAGTTTTGCTACGTTGTCCGACGACTGATTCAATACATTTGTAAAGGTGTATATAGCCTAAATAATATATTTTAAATTGTGTATTAATCTTTTATTACACGATGTTTAATTTGTACTTTGATAGTTAAGCTCAATGAAACAGGCCAGCTGCAACATTACCAAGTTTTGAAATATTTTAATTATATGCAGCCAGAAAAGATTATCTTATAATAAACTTGGAAGAAATTTCCGCGTAATTTTAGCAATTAAGAGTTCAAATATCTCTTTGATCACATACAAAATTGTATTTTATCTTTTAGTTGTCATTTAATCTTATTTCTCTAACTAACTAGCTAGACAATGACTTACTGTATGATTAGATTTTCTTTCAGGTGGAACCTATTTTGATTTCGGAAGACCTGATGGTGTATCTAGCCACCCACGATCTGTCATTTTATAACAGACACTATTCCATAAGGGGATGTTATATTGAATTAAACTCTCGTGGCACAGTTTTGATTACATATTTGTTACCTGTATAAAATGGGCATTGCATCAGTTAGCAAATACAATTCGCTCATATACCTATTTCGTCCTAGTTGAGAACTCGTTGAGTACTGTCAAACATTTGTCTTGGTTGGGGCCTGAGCCAGGGTAAATTTGTTTTGAGTCTACGACCTTATTCGCTGCGCCACCCATTCCGCGCAAAAGAATCAACTGCGGAGACTTTTTCTCCAATGCCAGCTGGTGTAGTCTAAAATGTTCCTGAATTCGCTTCTGAAATATTCGGCTTGTCCGACCTGCTTAACGAACTGAGCGGCTATTATATTGGTATTATTAAAAAATGGTGGACTGTTCGATTGTTTCATGCTTATCTTTCACATTCATGTTTAGCAGGCGTTTTGTTTTATAAGCACACATCAGTTATGTATTGAAAGTCGGAGAAGTCACTGTTTTATAATTCTTCCTGTAGATTATACGAGTGGTGCGTCCACTTTTAAATTTATTCTCACGTATATTGTCCTTAGGTTGGCTACTGCTTCCATGTTCTTTGTCGTTGTTTGTGTTTGCATACACAAACAAATCATAATGCCTGTTTTTTATAAAGTGGTTTTGAGTATTGCAAGTTTTCGGCATATAATTTCTCTAGAACAGATTTTTTGTTTTGTAGGATGTATTACGTATCAAATCGATTTCTTAACGAAATTTGTAAAGCGCTGTGGTAATACATTTTATATCCAGTATAGGTCTGCTTTCAATATATTTTCCAATTTAAACTACTATCTACCTTTCTCAATAACAATACGTCAACAAGAGATATTAATTTAGACTGCGGATTTTGGCACTTTAAAATAAACTGAATATGATGGTCTGCGCTATTTGAATCTTTGATCATGCCATTTTTACTACATTTTCGTTCACGATTTTGGTCTTTTATTAATATATTACATATATATATATATATATATATATATATATATATATAAGAAGTGTCAATTTTAATGTTTTCAAATAGATCATGGAAATTTCAGCTAGTAGACCCACTACGGGATTTTCTAATCAATCGATTTGCAAGACAATTTGAACTTTCCTCGTGAATTAAACATACCTAGTGCACTTGTTTAGGAAAATCTTTGGAAGACTTCTAGGTTTGTCGAATTACCGGTGTTTATTATCGATGAAAGCACGGAGATAATTGATACTGTTGCGCAAACAAATGCTTGCAAATAGATTTCTAATTTGAATGGAAATGATTTTTGTACTTTGACATCTTAGGATTTAACCTAATAAACAAACCAAAAAGTGTCACGAGTGCCGGTGTTTGACAGAAATCTTATACACTGGATCTACAAATTTTTTTAGTTTTTCATCAGTTTGTGCTCGGGAGTAATGACCATTAAGATAAATGGTCTTAATACTGGCAAGAGGCTCGTTCCAATTCATTTTTAAAAAAATAATTTTATTATGCCGTACATTTTTTCATTGATTGATTTGATCATATTACATACCAGATATTCCAGTTCTGTTGAGTTCTCTAAAAAGAAGAATAGCATATTTCCTAGCGTTGCTACGTATACATGCTTTAAATAGAGTTCTTGCTCCAATGCACGATTTAGTTTACAATTAAAATTACATGTGCAGAAAAATGGATAAGATAAATGGTGGTATATCAGCACGGACTACCAACTGTTTGTATAAAAAGGGAAGGCAGACGTAGACGCGGCGAATGTTTATACAAAAATCAATAAATGCAAGCCTAGTTTAACTGCAGTTGATCCTTGGATGTGTAGCTCAATTTACGTAGCAACATAGTTTTAAATGTTTCACCAATATTGACGAGTATGCTACCACACACAAAAGAGTCCAACTGTTTGTTTAAAAAATAACACGTGCAAGTGCGACAAGGTACATAAAAATAATGAAAAAATCACTTCTACAGTTTACTTCAATGAAATGGAAAACCGTAAATGCTCAAATTGTAAATTTAATTTGTGTTGTTAAGAGTTTTCGTAATTATAAAATTTATGTAACCATAATATTCATAGTACTCTTTTGGACAATAAAATTATTTAATTTAGTTCATGTGGTAAAATTTTTACGGATATACATATATATGTTTAATTTTTCATAATTTAAATTACCTTTGATTATTACGTAGTATCTAATTTTAGGAAAAATAAGCATACTTAATAACATAGTGTATGTTTCCTATGAATAATAGTCAGATGGTTCCCAGAATTACCATCTGCAATTTACAATCTGCCGTTATAAACATTGTGTTTTTAATTTTATTAAGTGGATGAGAACAAGTCCGATTTTCAGATTGACTTTTATTTCTTGTTAATGGCGTATTGAGTGTTCAAAACCTTTGAGGACGTTATTAAATTTGTATTGTTAATGGCATTTTGCCATTTCAACTTGAGCCTCTACTACACTTTTGTCACCAAACGCAACATCAACAGGTTTGTGGGAAATACTTTCATTTCTTAATCTCGTAGTAAAATTACCTTAAAACAAAGAAGCGTGGAAAATAAGAAATAAAGCAAGCTTTATCGTCGAAACGAAAAAATACTTATGAATCACACCTTCATTATGTAGATATGAATGGCTAAGTAATATTAGACTGGCAATACTACCTCCTAAGTAACGAGCAAATTTATTGTTTTATTATTATTTATTCACATTTGTATTAGCTGATCTTGTAGTTTCAACGGGGATTTTTTTCTTATCTCGATTTTATGCTGAAACACTCACAAAACTGTTGTTACGTTAATATTGGATCGAAAAAATACTGAGCAATACTCATAAATTTTTAATTGCCTCTAATTAAATACTATCAAATTGTTAGGTCTAAATTCGAATATTATCTATCATTCAGATTAGATAATTTAAAAAGTTTCAATAAATACGGACTGTTAAATTTGAAGGATTTTAGCATATATAACACAGGAAAATTAATGTGAATTTCGCATAATTACCAGATCCATTTTGTTCAACACTAGATTGAACACCGTTCATATTTTCCATAGAAAGATTTCAATACTCATTTTTAATATACCTTCTTAAGTCTACAGCCAAAAAAACCAAATATAGGTAATCTATTCTGTACGGTGGCCTATGGATTGCAGAAGGTACCAGAAAAGTTTAACCGAGAACTTTCCGTTCAAAAAGGGAAACTGGGAACAATCCGATGTTAGTCACATTATGGATAAGTTAATGATGCACTACAGAGTTGAGCACAAACTTTTTAAATTTAAATGGGCATACTGTGTAATTCTTATCCCCTTTAATCTTCAATAAGACAAATATAAAATAGGAACATGGATGAAATTGTGAGACATATATCATTTTCTTTTAAATTACTGCCAATATATTACTGTAATGCAACAAAAATTGCATCATTATTTGTAAACTGAAATAAAGTCGATTACATAATTTTGAATACCTAATACGCAAAAAGCATCTAATTATTCATATGAAACAACTAATGTTTGGTCATGTATTGCAATTATCAGAAAAAGTGCGATGGTTCAGTCCTGTAGTATACATCTTGTCAGTTTGGTTAATAATTTTATTAGTTAGATTTCTTATGCAATATTTAGTTGATAACAGATTATAAAAAGGATAAAATATCACTATTAATTTCCGCATGATTTCATACTTTCTAAATATGATAAAAATATATTCATATGTTGATAATCGTAAAAATGGTGAAAGTATATATTTATCTGATAAAAAGTATCTTTAGCTCTCCTATGGACCAACTACCAAATGAGAATATTTGTAACAGGCCATGTCAACCAAGAAGTTTGGTTACATATGTGCATGCGTAGAAGATTTAAAACAATGTCAATCGTTAGCCCTGCGAAAAAGGCTTTGTCTGAGTAGCAGGTGTTCAAAATTGGCGCCAGTGTTAGTTTTTGTGAAAAAATGCACAATCACGATAGCTATGATTTTATCTGAGTTCAAATAGTTAGTACACGACATAGTAGATTATTCGATGTCCACTCTACTACTACTTTAACACTCATTCAAAACTCATGTTGTATCATTTATTTATCCGACATTAATGGGCAGAATATAAAATCGAATTGAGGTGTAGTCTCCGCACTATCCTCACCGTTAAGCATATAGAATTAAATCTTTATTCCTTGTCATTTCGAAATAGTTCCTTACTTCTTTGCGAAATATTTTGTAACTTTATATAACAAGCCTCTCCTAGAAATAACTATGTCATTAATGACATAACGCACCTACGTAAGCAAACAATGAAACCGATTTTATTGGACCCAATGAAAATGATAACTTGAACAAACACGATTAATTTCAGTATTAATTCGATGGAGAAGTATAACAATAAACTACATGAAAACATTCTTAATGTGTTTCATATAAATTTGTTGCTAATTGTTTTTCGATACCGTTTTTGATATTGTAAATTTTAATAAATATGAATTATGATTTCATTTAATGCAGAAACGCCATATGACGACATTATGGACTGTATTCGTTCCAGTTATTAAGGCAAATATCCACTAATTATCATGTCATTGTTGCCAGACAATGCTACTAACTTCTAAAATTTCCGCATTTAAAAGACTATTTTATTTTTATAAAGAACAAACAACCAAATACCCAGGGGCTAGAGGACCAGATTGCAAAATAGGCGTGCCCAGGTTCGAGTCCTTTCTGCGGCAAATTCTGGCCAGTACGTGATTAGTTCTCAATAAGGACCATATCGGTCTTCTGGATGAATTTACCAGATCTGCGTTTTGACTAACGCAGTTTTCATTGTTCCAGTAAATTTCTTTTTTCATAATATTTCGATCTACCTTACCGTAGATCTTCATCAGATGCATTTCACGAAACAAATGAAGCAAATGTGTTATTTCCTCTAGTCATAATATTTATATACCACATACTGACCTTTCATTAGATATTCTCGTGTCACATGTGTGTGTGTGTGTGCATTTTTATAACCGTTGTTTTCATCTAACTAATTTAGACCAGAGTGGCTGAATAATAATTTATCAATTTCATGCAATAACTATTCGTTTTTTTTCACACTCAATGTAAATGACGTAACTGAGATGGGGAGACACATAATTCAGAAACACTCGTCATAAAAACATGCCATGAGTGATAAGACCAGACGTACGAACGACTAATGCACATGTTAATTTACAATTCAAACCACTAAGTTATACTCAAGATAGATAAGTAAATAACAGTTATTGGCGCACGCCACGCATGTGCATGTGTATGTGTATGCATAACTAGAAAAAACTTGGTTAAATTATTTTTATACACATGTACGTACATCTAAATGAAACTGCAGTCAATAGACATTAATTTACCCTTTGCACGCGTCAGACAAATTATTACTTATAAATATTGTATTATTAGAATATTTCCAATGGGTAGGGTGGGGGTGTAAAACAGAAAATTAAGGTTGAAATCACTATTTGTTTTAAAATCAAATGAATAGTTAGAGATGAAATTTGAAGGCTATATTCATAATTGTTTATTCATTTCTTGTATAAAAGCCCACTAATTAGTCAATCTTAATCTGATGTTCTTAATCTTTTACTGGAGCTAGCTTCAGTTACCAATTCATGCAATTGCCTTTTCCTTCCATTAGCTAGTGCAGTATTCCAAATCGGACCTAAAGATTTTTCAACAGCTGTTTCATTCATAATATCATCTCTAGATTTAATTTCTATAGATTCCCTAATCAATCTCGTCACCCTATTACGACTACATATTGCTATGCGTTTGCATTCCTCCCAGTCGATAGTATGCCCAGTCTCCACTACATGACGAGCAAGATCTGATTTAGCAATATGTCCATACTTACACGCAGTTTTATGTTCACCTCTTCTTACTTTGATTGGACGCATGGTCTCACCAACATACTTGAGACTACAATCATTGCATGGGATCTCATACACTCCTGAAGTGTCTAAGGGTTCAATCTTTTCTTTTTGGTTAGGGAGTATAGTGCCTAGTGTAAGGGGCTGTTTTAAAACGGTCCTTATATTGTATTTTAAAGCTATTGATTTCACTTTCCTACTTAATATAGAGTCCGGTAATACCATGATCTTCCGCTCTTCCTTCTCCTTATCAGCTTTTATGTATCTCAAACTAGGATTAAATTTCTTCACCATGTCCCTCATTGTAGTATCTATTAAATGAGGAGGGTAACCATTAGTCTTGAATATATCGCGTAGTCTGTCTAATTCTAACTTCCTATGCTTTATACCTGTTAACTTGAAACTTCTTAATGTTAATGACTTTAAGATCCCGACTTTCATACGAAACGGGTGATTGGACTTGAAATTAAGAAGGATTCCTGAATAAGTATCCTTCCTATAAATATCTCTTCCCAATTTCAGACCATTTCTAATTAATTTGACATCTAAAAATGGTAATTCACCTGACGATTCCCTTTCTAAGGTAAATTGTAGTTCGCTCATTCGATTAGCTAAATTTAAGAAATTTACCAATTCATTGTCACCATGGTTCCAGATGAGTAATATATCATCCAAGAAACGTAGGTACAATTTTGGTTTTAATGGAGTCTTATCCAACAGATTATTTTCCAAATAATGCATAAAGATATTGGCTATTGGGACCGACAAAGGTTGTCCCATTGGAACGCCCCTAATTTGTTTATAAAATTCCTTACGAAATTTAAAATAAGTGGAGGACATACAAATACACATCATCTCCATGACGTGTCCTAACGTCATTTTGCTTCCTTCTAATATTAATGGGTGATCAACTAGGAAACGTCTAAAACAATCCAGAGCCTCAGGTACCGGTATATTTGTGTACATAGATACTACATCTAAGCTTACTAATCTATCCTTTTCCTCTAGTACATATTTATCAATAATTTCAACCAAATGATATGAGTTAAGTAAGGTATGTTCTAAGAAATAGGAATATTTTCTTATTCTATGGCACAGACAATTTGAAATTTTATATGTTGAGGAGTGTTGTACATTCACTATAATTCTTAAAGGATTACCCGGCTTATGCACTTTAACTAAACCATAAACTCTGGGTGTTACCGTATCTCTTTGAATGAGAGTGTTACCATGCGTCGAATCCAATTCTTCATTAGCAATCATATTATTGATTAATAATTTTACTTGCTCTTGTAACTTATCAGTAGGGTCTTTTGTTATTTTAGTGTATACTTCAGCATTACTTAACTGTTCTATCATTTTATTGTCATAATCAGATTGATTCATCAGAACTGTACTCCTCCTTTATCCGCCTTAAGACATATAACATTATTTGATACTAAATCCTTTCTGAGACGTTTAATTTCATAATTAGGCTTAATCTTATCCTCTTAGTGTGTTAAAACCATTGAGGCAACGTTTAATTCAAATTTCACCCTATCATTATCCGATAGAAGCTTTGCCGTTTTGACAGCCTCAGTAATTAATTCGTTTCTAACCGATTTTCATTAGGAATAGCCATGTTTAAACCACGGTTAAGTAGTTCAACTTGATCCTTCTTAAGACTTAATGTTGATAGATTTACTATTCTATTAGTTCCGATTAAATTATCACTTTCTTGAGGTCTATAAATTCCCAAGTCAGCTAATTTTTTATCATGTCTAATTCTTACTTTTTTATTTCTCTATTACGGGCTTTATCACTGAAATCCTCAATGCATTTAAAATCATCTGCGTGCAAAAGAGAAGTTAACATCGATCTTAGTTTAGTTTTTTTCTTAATAAGTATAATCTTGCGTTTAACTAAATCACGAATCAAAGTTTTTATAATATTTATACAAAGGTCATGCTTAAGAGACATGCCATAAGCATTTAACTTAAAATTTAATTTAAAACGAAAACATTCAGGAATAACATCATGTTTTAAACAAATACTTAAAAAGGAAATATTTGACACTTGCCTCACGAGTTGTTGCTTCACCAGTGCATATTTATTATACCATTTAACGGCATTGCTGCCATAATTACATGTTAAATGTTCCTTGAAGGAGTTGTGTTTTGCGCACCTGGATTAAATGAAATTATCTGATCTATGTTTTGATCTAACGCAGCTTTCATTGTTCCAGTAAATTTCTTTTTTCATAATATTTTCGATCTACCTTACTGCAGATCTTCACTTCAGATGCATTTTACTAAACAAACATGGCTATTCCTAATGAAAGATCGGTTAGAAACGAATTAATTACTGAGGCTGTCAAAACGGCAAAGCTTCTATTGGATAATGATAGGGTGAAATTTGAATTAGACGTTGCCTCAATGGTTTTAACACACAAAGAGGATAAAGTTAAGCCTAACTATGAAATTAAACGTCTCAGAAAGGATTTAGTATCAAATAATGTTATATGTCTTAAGGCGGATAAAGGAGGAGCTACAGTTCTGATGAATCAATCTGATTATGACAATAAAATGATAGAACAGTTAAGTAATGCTGAAGTATACACTAAAATAACAAAAGACCCTACTGATAAGTTACAAGGGCAAGTAAAATTATTAATCAATAATATGATTGCTAATGAAGAATTGGATTCGACGCATGGTAACACTCTCATTCAAAGAGATACGGTTGCACCCAGAGTTTATGGTTTAGTTAAAGTGCATAAGCCGGGTAATCCTTTAAGAATTATAGTGAATGTACAACACTCCCCAACATATAAAATTTCAAAGTTTTTGTGCCATAGAATAAGAAAATATTCCTATTTCTTAGAACATACCTTGCTTAACTCATATCATTTGGTTGAAATTGTTGATAAATATGTACTAGATGAAAAGGATAGATTAGTAAGCTTAGATGTAGTATCTATGTACACAAATATACCGGTACCTGAGGCTCTGGATTGTTTTAGACGTTTCCTAGTTGATCACCCATTAATATTAGAAGGAAGCAAAATGACGTTAGGACACGTCATGGAGATGATGTGTATTTGTATGTCCTCCACTTATTTTAAATTTCGTAAGGAATTTTATAAACAAATTAGAGGCGTTCCAATGGGACAACCTTTGTCGGTCCCAATAGCCAATATCTTTATGCATTATTTGGAAAATAATCTGTTGGATAAGACTCCATTGAAACCAAAATTGTACCTACGTTTCTTGGATGATATATTACTGATCTGGAACCATGGTGACAATGAATTGGTAAATTTCTTAAATTTAGCTAATCGAATGAGCGAACTACAATTTACCTTAGAAAGGGAATCGTCAGGTGAATTACCATTTTTAGATGTCAAATTAATTAGAAATGGTCTGAAATTGGGAAGAGATATTTATAGGAAGGATACTTATTCAGGAATCCTTCTTAATTTCAAGTCCAATCACCCGTTTCGTATGAAAGTCGGGATCTTAAAGTCATTAACATTAAGAAGTCTCAAGTTAACAGATATAAAGCATAGGAAGTTAGAATTAGACAGACTACGCGATATATTCAAGACTAATGGTTACCCTCCTCATTTAATAGATACAACAATGAGGGACATGGTGAAGAAATTTAATCCTAGTTTGAGATACATAAAAGCAGATAAGGAGAAGGAAGAGCGGA
>JAQBSW010008712.1:0-32581 GCA_029291075.1 Eudiplozoon nipponicum
TGTATATCATGTGGTACAAAACCTATTAACAAATTAGTTCAAATATGACCAGAAGGATAATCAAAAGACTGCATGAAAGGAAAATATAAGCTCGTGCACATTCGTTTCTTGCTTACTGGCAACTTATCAGTAGGAACAGATATTACGAACTTTACCCACTTTAGCGACTAATGATGAGTCGCCCGTAAGCATAAAACGAATGTGCAGGAGATTATATTTTCCGTTCATGCTCTCTTTCATTTATCCTTCTAGTCATATTTGAACTTATTATTTATTAGTTGTGCAACACCGTATACACAATTTTATATACATTAGTTCCCCCTTATAAACAGTATCTAAGATAGCAAAAGTATTGTCATTAGCATTTACCGACACGTTTTGATCTTCGATGATATTCATCAGTGTACGATGGCAAACTGACTAGCGAGGATCAAACCGCAATTCATAAATATGTAAAGCAAAATTTTATTTGCGACTCTCAACTCTAGTAGTCTCTTACATATTTTCACTGTTTCTATGTAATCATGAACATTAAATTCCTGCAGTTTTCGTCATACACATATAAGTTATATAATAAAACAATCATTGCTGGTGCATTTGGTGATAACAATATTTTAAATCAAATTTGCTTGCTTCAAATAAATGCCAATTCCATTTCGTTTGACCATTCCAATAACGCAGTTAAATGCAATTGGAATGGTGTTTATTTTAATCTCGCAAACTTGATTTAAATAAATAATTTTTTTTCCAGATTTCCAAAACATTTTTTTAAGTTTACAAAAAATTTTATTCCTTTTTCATAAACTCAGAATGAAGTAATTAATTTCTGTAAATACGCGCTGAAGTATCTTATTTTGAAACATAATTTAACTAGAAGAACAATTTCTCTTCAATCATTTCTTGTTTACCAAAATGGAAGGATTACTACTACAGGAATCATACCTTTATATTTAAATCATCTGCTAGACAATGTTTCTGCACTATGTTTTTACCATGATAGAGTAACCCGATTTTGTATTAAAAATACGCAAATCTCAATTTATAAAATAATTCGATTCCTAGAACAATGTGTTCTTCACAAATGGGTTAATCACGAGTGCACACATAAATCAAACAAAATAAATGTGAATGGAAATCATCCCAGTTTTTCTCGCTATATTGTACTAGACTGTAAATACCGGAAACACAATTTCTATTAACTCAAGATCGACATTTTAAATACATAAAATTTTCAGTTTAAGCTAAATATTGTACAATGTAGCAAATGCAATTTATCCAGTAAATCAGTTTTGTTCATTTTGGGTGCACTTCGCGTACTGTCCAGAATTTTCCGCAGATAGGGCTCGAATTTGAGTATGTCTACTGCGTAGTATGTCTCTCTTAACACTGAACCATCTTACCGCATGGTGACTCGGTGGTTTCAACATTTCCTTTAATGATAGATTTGGATTCTATAGATATAATATTAGGTAAAAAAGATGTCAATTATGCTCCACCCAAGAAAAAGGTTTACCAAGAAATATTAGTTAGCATATAACTGAAAAGTGGGTGAAGCGTGCATCAGTCTGACTCAGTGGTTACAGCAACAAACTTCGTAGTAGACGCTCCCAAGTTCGAGCCCTTTCTTCGGCAAATTCTCGACAGTACATTAAGTGTTTCCAATTGTAATATTTAAATACAATTTGTAAACTGGGATTAATTTAAAGCCCATTTTACCTATTTAAATAACGGTTTCGTTCCAATACATCCAGTATATAACTAAAAGAACATTAGTGGCGCTGGCAGTGGTAACGGTTATTTAAATCAAGGTCGCAGCCTTGATTTACTTTACATTCATGTACTTTCCATAATTTTCTAGCGAACAGGGCTCGAACAGAGGCACGCTTGCTTCGGAGTCGGTAACTGTATCCACTGCGCCGCCCTGTTACGTATTATCCTCACACTTCTAACTTATGCTTTTGGTTAGCCTTTCTTTCAGATGAAAATTATGTGACATCACCCTGTCTGTCATTATAGATCAGACACTACGCTGCCTAATGAGGTGGTATTGAATTGAATATTTATGCAAATTGGCATTCATTGATAGCTCAGGTGGTGATAAATATTATTTAAATCAAGACAAAATTTTGACATGAATACTTTGATAGATAGATAAATAGTTAGACAGTCATATTTACAGTCAGATGAATATATATTTATATTATTGGTTTGCCTGATAAATAGGTATATATTTTTCTGGACTGACATCTAGGTGGATGAACAGAAAATGAAATAGGTAGAAGGAAAATAGATAGATAGATATATTGACATACAGACATAGATGTATGAGTATGTAGGCGAAGCGGGAGGTAGAAGGCTTGATGGTTGATGGATATTTAAAGGTATAAATTAATAGATAGATAGACACAAACATAAACAGAAAGAAATTAAAATAGATAGAAAGCTATATATAGAGATAGGTCAATAGATAGAAGTTTAGTTGGACAGAAAGCCTAATAGATAGATATAGATAGCTAGACATTTTGATATATAGATAGATAGATAGATAGAAAGATATTTGGATAGATAGATAGATAGACTGATAGATAGATAGATAGGTAGGTAGAAAGATAGATAGACAGATAGATATATAGATAGATAGATATAGGTATAGAGATATATAGATAGATAGATAGATAGATAGATAGATATTATAGATAGATAGATAGTTAGATAGATAGATAGATAGATAGATAGATAGATAGATAGATAGATAGATAGATAGATAGATAGATAGATAGATATATAGATAGATAGATATAGATAGATATTGAGGTTGGTAGTTAGGTAGGTAGGTAGGTAAGTAGATATGTACGTAGGTAGATAAGTATGTAGTTAGGTATGTAGGTAGGTAGGTAGATAGATAGATAGATAGTTAGGTAAGTAGTTTGGTTGGTAGATATGTCGGTATGCAGTTAGGTATGAAGTTTGGTTATTAGGGTGATTAGTCTTTAGATAATTAGGTAAGTATTTCATTAGGTAGGTAGATATCTAAAGATTTGAGGCTGATGTGGGGAAACGTTTCCGGAATGAACGATACACTATAAATCAAGTTGAGCTTTTAACTCTTGCTTTATGTGAGAAATTATTTTTCATTCAAATTAATTTTAAATCACATAAATAGTTTTTCACTAATATTTTGTTTAATGCAAGAAGTTTTCCACCATGGCGCAGACTACAAGTATTTAATATCGTATTTAATATTTAATATCGTTGTACGGGTTATATAATTTTTTACATCAAGTTTACGTGCTTGGGCTTAACGTACATCTCATTATATTTAACTGGTCGCAAAACATATCAAAACAGCCGTCCGCCTTCTTATAAAATTTCTGTTTGTTTAAAAATCGTTCATGTCCGTGAAGCGGAACATTAAATGTGTTGGAACTCTTGCTGTAACCATTCAGTAAAATTGGTGGAGTTCGTAGTACTAAAGTCAATATTCCGTACGAATTTCCCTGATTTTAAATATTAAAAATCATTTAAATAGAAAACTCGAAATTGCTATCACTCTCGTCAATGTTGGTTACTCCTCTATAAACTAATGAAATTCAAACTAGAAAAGTTGCCCAAGATGAAACAATATTGTAATTTGCAGTCAAGATATTTGGGTCAATTCTTGCTTTATTGTAATTTCATAGATTCATTAACAAACTTGATTTAAATAATTGGTATCATCGCCCACGCAACCAATGTTCGTTTAATTATATAAATGTTCAACTCAATACCATTTTCCCGGTAGCGTGGTGTCTAATCCTTTATGAAAGTTTGGGGCTGGTTAGTTGGAATTTTAGGTCTCAAGAGAAGTCATTTATGCTCTAGATAAAATAATAGAAAACCAAGAAATATTAGTTAGCATTGCCTGTTCTACATTTTACAATGCTTTCTTTATACTGACAAATGTGTGTACAAAATGTTGACAGGTATTCATATCAAGATCGCAACCAATGTTCAATTAGTTAGCATATAGCTAAAAATTTTGTCTAGCCTGCGGCAGAGTAGCTCATTGATTACAGCAACAGACTCCGAAACAGACGGGCCTAGGTTTGAATGCAGTTCGCGGAAAATTCTAGACAGTACGTGAAAAGTTCTTAATAGGGACGAAGCCGGTCTATTTGATGAATTTCCTTTTCTACATTATACAATTCTTAGTTTATACTGGCAATTGTATGTAAATAATGGAGCTGGTGTTTGCATCAAGATTGCAACCTTGATTTAAATCACTGTACAAATTCATATTAATAATAATAATAAATCGGTGATAATTATCTATATAGCTTGACTGCAGACAGCCTAGTTTTTTCACTAAGGACATAAACTTTTTAACCATTATTAACTTTGGAAACAAGTAATCGTTATATCTCGTGCTGTATGGTTCCAACTTTTAAATTTATTTAATTAAACGAACATTGGTTGCGCGGGTGGTGATAACAATTATTATAATCAAGGTTGCGGTCTTGATATAAACACCTGACCCATTAATTACTTACATATGTCAGTATAAACTAAGAATTGTATAGTGTAGAAAAGGCAATTCATCCAGTAGACCGGTTTCGTCCTTATTGGGAACTCATCAAGTACTGGCCAGAATTTGCCGCGGACAGGATACGAACCTGGGCACGTCTGCTTCGGAATCTGGTGCTCTAACCACTGAGCTATCATAATAAGGTGATTTAGGTTGTTAAATGAGTGACAGTAACGCTGGAGAATATTAACTAATTTTGCATGATCGGCAGCAAGAAGCACGTACAGAATTTTACATTTAAAAAAATTGAAATGGTGTTTAGAAGGGTTTACTTGAATAGTTAAATCACGTTATTGCATATTAGGTGTTGCGCACCTAGTAACAAATTAGTTAAAAAAAGACGAGAAGAATACACGAAAGTCAGTATCAACGAAAGGTATAATCCCATGACCACAGTCGTGCACATTGCCAACACATCAGTAAGAGCCGTTAAAACACCATTTACTCACTATTTATTTGAGTGAGGAATGTTGGAAAATTGAACGGTATTATCTTATTTATTAGTGTGCAAAACTTCAGTAGCAGAGTCAACTTCATATAAAGTCTTAGATATTGTGACTTCAAAGAGTATTCACTATATATATATATATATATATATATATATATATATATATATATATATATATATATATATATATATATATATATATATATATGTATATATAATATCGAATTGGTGACAATGAAATGAATATAAATTTTTTTTTCGAATGTATTGTATGCCTCGTGAAATATTATGGAATTGAAGTTTAATCCAAGTGAGCAACCGGATTTATATAAATACAATGGACAAACCCATTATAACATTTCTGTATTACTTTGGAACACGACTATTCCCTGAATTATTAAATGTAAAATAAAATTTATATCAGCCAGCCCTTTGTCAGCAATAAGTATTCTTACTCGTTAAGTCTATCTAGCGACATTGTTTTCTTCATATTTGGTCTTTTATGTTTCTTAGACAGAAAAATTGGTATATAAGGCATTGTGACAGGTAGTTCCGGTTTTATTGAATAAGCCACTCAAATTAAATAAAACCCATTTATTCATTAATGGATAATTAGATTTAATGCCCTGTTGCTAATTCAAACATTAAGTTCTGGTATTCGCTGGCTCTATACTGTAGAGTTTATCTATAATGACGTTTAGTAACCTGGTGAAATCAAATCCAATAATGATCTACAGGTCTTAGCAACATCTGGTTTTAAACTACATTAGGTAATACATCACCAATCACATCAGCATACATTAAATAGGCATATTTCAAAACAAAAAGAAAAACACCTACTATTACTATAATCACGGTTGCGATCTTATTCGAAACTCATAACGAACTGGCCAGAATTTTCCAAAGACAAGACTCGAAGCTGGGCGCATTTGCTTCGGAAACTGGTTCTCTAACAATGGAGTTACCCTGCTGCATACTACACACAATTTTCAGTTATATACTAACTAATTAAATTCAGATAAATTTTTTTCCTTTACGTAGAGCTTATATGGCATCCATTTAGACAAAAAGTTCCAACTAACCATCCCAGATCTGTCACTATGGAATAGACACCACACCAGATTGGTAAGTGGTGTAGAAATAAACGTTTATGTAATTAAACGAACATTGGTGGCGCGGACGGTGATAAAAAATACTATAAGTAATGTTGTGATTTTGATATAAACACCTTAAGGACATACATTTTTTAGTATATACTAAGAATTGTATAGTGTAGAAAAGTAAATTCGTTCAATAGACCGATTTCGACCCTATTGGGAACTCATCGCGTGCTGGCCAGTATTTGCCGCGCAGGGGGGTTCAGTGGTTTATGCATCAAATTCCAAAGTAGACTTGCCCAGCTTCGAGCCATGTCCGCGGTAAATTCTGGCCAGTGCATGATGAGCTTCCAATGAGGACGAAACCGGTCTACTGGATGAATTGCCTTTTCTACACTATACAATTTTTTAGTTTATATTGACAAATTTAATTACTAAATGGGTCACGTGATGATATCATGATCGCAAAATTGATTATAATTGTCGTTATCACCACCCGCGCAACCAATGTTAGTATAATTAGATAAAAGTAAACAAACAACCACAAATAAAATGAAGTAGGAGCTGTGTGTGTCAAATCAAAGCATTCCAATGGAATTCAGCATATCTCATTATCGTAACGGCAATAACTTTTTGAAACTATGACTTGTTAACCAATACATTTTAACAGGATTTTAAAAAGTTAAATTCGTTTCATTTGTATACTTTTATATCTGCTGCCCCAGAAAAAGCCAGAATCTGAAATTGTTGGGCGTCAGACAATAATGTATAATATAAAATCCGCAGTGGGGAACCATAAACATTCTATATGCGAATATAAACTCGATGTCAACTTTCATGAAAATGGTTGTCTACCAAAACCAATGTTTTTGGGTTTTCGCGTGCAAATATATGACATTGTGTGCAATTTATAAAGTGATTTCAAGAATAAAATGTCCGAAAATTTCATATATGCCAAATAAGAGCACGTGAGGCACATTTAAATTCTTTTAAACATGTAAACTTGGAAAGAAATAGTCCGAAATAAAACCGGATGCCAAGAGAAATGTATTTCAATATGTAAAAATGTAAAATAGTTGGTCCATATTGTAAGACAAGTATATTTTCAAACATGTGAAGTTGAATAATTTCTTCATTGCGTAGAACTATTATATATATATATATATATATATATATAGATATAGATATATATCTATATATATATATAGATATATATATATATAGATATATATATATATATAGATGCCTATATGATATATATAGATATATATCTATATCTATATATATATATATATATATATAGATATAGATATATATCTATATATATATATAGATATATCTATATATATATATATATAGATATATATCTATATATATATAGATATAGATTTATAGATTGGATTGTTACATGTACCATTCCAGGAACAAATTGATGATGATATCGCGAATAGTTTTCGTTCCATCACATCAAAACTCTTCCTCTTGGTAGATAAAAGGAGACCAGTTCCGACACCTGAATGAACCAGTTTTTGTTTACAGAACGAAAATTTTTGTATTGGTGTGTAAATTATCTGGGCTGGGAATCACTAAATTATATGTTTAAGTGCCAGCTTCTGACCATCTAACCGTAGACAAATTCCTTTCTCACGCGATTACCTCAGCTAATAAGTTTGACTATTTAATTTATTTGCAATAACAAAGGCGAATTGGTCAGTGTTCGGCTAGAACATCTGCCATCTTTCATTCTCCCATTTGTGTAGATTAAATCACGGCAAAAAATCACAATTTCTTAAGTATTACTCGAAAATTCAGATGAAATTCTGACAAAGCGTACAATAACCAGCCTGCTGGTCTATTGATTGCGATTAATTTTCACGGGCTGAGGTCCTTTCAGCAGTATTTTTCAGAAACGTGAGATTAAAAACATGTTGTATGAGAATTGTGTTAGTTGAAAAGGCGAATGTTTCCCCAAAATTTGGCATTCATTTTTGAACACTGGAGATATATTACAGTTAAATACTGTTTGTTGCGAAGACCTAATATATATGCAAGTATGTATTAGGTGTTGCGAACCTAGTAACAAATAAGTTCAGTTGTGACCAGGAGGATAAACCAAAGGCAGCATGAACGGAAAGTATAATCTCATGCACATTCGTTTCGTGCTTACTGGCGACTCATCAGTAGGAGCCGGTATTACGCCCTTTAGCCACTATATATTTGGTAGAAAAATGTGGAATAATAGGACGGTACAATCTCCTAGACGAATGTGTAAGCCTGTAATAGTGAAGCTAACATAATCTAAAGTCAACGACAATACGACTTCAATGCTAACTCACACTATATAATATATATACCGAGTCTGTAAAGGATACTAACACAATGGCCATTGTGTTAGTAACTGATACCTTTTTTGAAATCGATGAGTACCGGATACTAACACTATGGTTTCGAGTCGGAACATGATACCAACCTGATGGATATAAATTTATGCTAAAGTTCACCCAAATTGAGAATTACAACAATTTCCGAACACCTGTTACTCCAGTTAAACCATTGAAGTCGTATTGTCGTTGACTTTAGATTATGTTAACTTCACTATTACAAGAGTTTTCACATTCGTCTAGGAGATTGTATCGTCTATTATTCCCATTCTTCTACCAAATATATAGTGGTTAAGGAGCGTCGCCAGTAAGCACGAAACGAAAGTGCATGAGATTATACATTCCGTTCAGGCTGCCTTTGGTTTCTCCTTCTGGTCGCAACAGAACTAATTTTTTACTAGGTTCGCAAAACCTAATACATACTTGCATATATATTTGTTCTTCGCAACAAACACTATTTAACTGTAATATATTGAATTGAATGATGTCATGCTTACCGCGAAATGTGATAACTGAAATCGATCAAGTCCAGAGTGTATGGATTTACTGGAGTAACAGGTGTTCAGAAATTGTTGTAATTCTCAATTTCGGTGAACTTTAGCATAAATTGATATCCATCAGGTTGGTATAATGTACCGACTCGGAAACCATAGTGTTAGTACCAGGTACCTCATCGGTACCATAATGTTGGTATCGGTTACTAACACAATAGCCATAGTGTTAGCATCCTTTACAGACTCGGTTATATATTATATAGTGTGAGTTAGCATTGAAGTCGCATTGTCGTTGACTTTGGAGTATGTTAGCTTCACTAGTACAGGTTCCACGACTCGTCTAGGAGATTTACCATCCTATTATTCCACTTCTCTACAATACTCATAGTGGTTGAAAGCATGTCATACCTCCTACTGACTCAGTAGCCAGTAAGCACGAAACGATATTTTGCATGAGATGCCATTCCGTTCATGCTGCCTGTAATTCTCCTTCTGGTCACAACTGAACTAATTTGTTACTAGGTTCGCAAAACCTAATACATACTTGCACTGGAGATATATATAGACAGATTTTAGAGCAAATTTTAGCAAGATAAAATATCCATCGCGTTGGTAATTTTATTCCTCATCCATTCACTATGAACTTCGTACGAATATTTGGTACGTTGCTTGTTAGTCTACAGTTTTCAATGAAATAAACTTCAATAATCTTGATAAAGAAAGATAAGTTTCACTCAACACGATCTATAAAATATCGGCGCTAGATTTGCTCAATTGGACATGATGCTGCTTTTCATTAGTTTTATTTAAGTTCGTGTGCATACGATATACACCAATCCCATTGTATATAACCGGTTACAGAATATAGCAATATTACTGTCAGTTACATGTACTATCAATTTTAAACCTTCTATGATAATGATCAGAGCAAAACGGAAAATGGTTCTCGATGATCAAACTGCAATGCATATAAAAATAAAGCAATTGTTGACATGAAGCTCTAACTTTTATTAGTCTCGCATAAATTGTACTTAAACAAGAATATATGAAAGACTACTAGAGGTGAGAACTGCATATCTAATTTTGCCTTAATTTTATATGAAATGATGTTTCATCTGCGATAGCCAGTTTACCGTCAAACTCGGATAACATTTATGGAAGGTATAAACGCGATGGAACGTGTAACTAGACTGGCGGTAGTTTTGTTATTTTGTTCGACGACTGGTTAAATACAATGGGATTGGTGTTTAATTAAAGCTAGCAAACTTGATTTAAAGAAGTGTAACTAGAAGTTATATTTTCTATGTTGTGAAAATTGTTAGGTACCATGAGCTTGGTGTTTATATGAAGATCGAAATTGTGATTTAAATTATTCTGTTCACAATCCGCGTAACACATGATTGTTTAGTTACCTTAATTTTGTGCATTTTTTGTTAGAATGATGAATTGAGCCGTAAAAATGAAATTCGTTACGTATACCCAGTTCACATATAACCCCAGGAAGAATTAATTCTAAATACGATGAATATATTGCTATTATTCGATTATGTTAGTGAATTTTAAACAAACGATAGTTTCCTTTATTTTACCGATCTTCGGGTATAGAAAAAATTTACGTCATTTAAATGTTATTTTTTTCTTTCAATTCTTACCATTACACCGCGATTGATTCTGACTGATGGAAATTAATCCGCTTTGAATAGTTAAAAGATATTGAAATACTGCGATATAACCTTCGCGTCAAGACGTTTAAAATATATAATACCTATCTTAAACTTCGGCTGCAAATATACTATGCAGTACCAGTTCCTACCGATGAGTTCCAATAAGCACGACACGCAATCTACATGAGATTATACATTTCGTTCATGCCGACTATGGTTTATCCTTGAAGTCCAATTTAAATTGATTTATTACTAGGTGCGCAATATCTAATACTCATTTTGATATATATTAGTTCTCAGCAAAAACAATATATGATTATTATCGATTTAATTTGATGATTTCATGAATACCGCGAAACATGTTAACTGATGTCCATCAAGGTGACAGAGTATGGATTGGTTGGAGCAACAGGTGTTCAGAACTAGGATTAATTAACAATTTTGTTGAAATTTAACATTACTTAAAATCTGTGGTGATGGTAAAAAGTGCTAACTCAACAACCATAGTGATGGTACCCTTTATTTATATTTTGACTTGGCTTTGAAGTTGCATTTTAAAAAACTTCATCTTAAGTTAATTCAATTGCTACTTGAATTCACATTTGTATAGAATATTGTATGGTTCAATTGTCCAACATTCCTTGACTAAATGTATAGTATGTATAGGACGTAAAACCGGTCAGTAAGCACAAAACGCATGTGTACATGAGATTACACCTTCGTTAATGTTGACATTGTTTTATCTGTCTGGTCTAATTTGGACTAGTTTGTTACTAGTTTTGCAACATCCAATACGCAATTACTAAAATAACTAACTTGCTTTTTCCATAAAATTAATATAAGTTAGTTAAGTATATTCATAATTGTTGTGTAGGTTGTAAGGCGTTGTATATCGTTCAAGATTTTTATGTTGAAACTTTAAAAATCGAAATTTCAACTCTCTGTTTGTAACAACTATACACAGATTATTTTCTATTTTACCATAATGCGGTAAATTTTCGTAAATGGTACGGATATTTTGTATATATATATAATTCCAATTTATTGTAAGTATCGTACGGTTTGATTTTAGTTAGTTCATTTGCCATTGTGCTTTGACGAGGACAGTTGTACTTCGAAGCTCATCAACACATGTAACTGAGGTTGGTTTTACCAAGATTTGCGACTGAACAAAAGTGAGGATTAACGTTGATTTCAAAACTAAAATAAATAAATATCACCACCATTCAAGAAATAGATTACTGTTTAACTGATTGATTTCTTTAATGAGAAAAAGCTGCGTGAAAATTCCGCTCGTCAATGCATAGAATTTGTGCACCCGGTAATGCAGTCAATCACACTGAATGTGAGGCGATTATGTGTGAGAGTCAGACTTCTGATTTTCTATACTTAATGAATACAATTTGGTTTGTTCTTAGTTTTTTTTTCAAATCAAGTTTGCGAGCCTGAAGTAAACACCAATCCCATTGTATTTAACCAGTCGTCGAACAACATAACAAAACTACCACCAGCCGCAACGCACTGACGCCTTTCGACCTTCCATGATCATCATCAGAGTACGACGGCAAACTGACTATCGAGGATCAAACCGCATTGAATATATATGGATATCAAATTTAGATATGTGGCTCTCACCTCTGGCTGGCGGTAGTTTTGTTATGTTGTTAGACGACTGGTTAAATACAATGGGATTGGGGTTTACTTCAAGCTCGCAAACTCGATTTAAAGAATTGTTACCATCACGCGCACAATCAATTATTGTTAAATTGTTCTTAGTTTGTTGAAATGCGTAAATACGTGAAGTAGTTGAATATAATAAAATTCGTGCGTAAATCCGGTTGGAAATCTTCATATAAATAATGTTGTTCATGTTAGAACACTTCAGTCAGCATGTCAATAGGAAATAGCAATTCTATTAAAAGTTTTCCATGATTAGTGTGTGTCGATTCAAAACATTTCTATATACCTGACTCGCTAATCACTAAATTCTTACCTTGTGACGGTTTTACATCATTTAGATCGATATGTTTGTAGAATTTATTCAACTTGGCTATAAATATTATCGTAATGAAATTACAATTAGCTAATTTTATAGTAAGCTGTCGGTAGACGCGCAGTCGTCTGTTGGTTTAGGACAATCTAGGTACAATAAATAATTTCAACCCAGTTCATCATTGTTTAATGTTAACTAGTTTATTTTGTATATAATCTTTATTTGGATATTTTTGCGTAACGTTTTTATGCAAAATTAACTGTTCATTTGCGTGCAAAACATTGCTTTTCCAACTTTTTTCATCGTCTTATCCTATTTAGGAATATTTCATCGCGTAATTTCGCTCGCTTTCGTTTGTAAATAAGCTATTGCTAATTAAATTCTTCATTTTATTTTTCTTTGTCGTAATTATAAAATAGCAAACGATAATAAAAGTGAAATGAATATCGATATATTTCCAAAAGTATAGAGTACAAGGGCATTTTTTGAAAAAAATATTCATGACAATTATTTAAACAAAGTTCGCCTACTTGAGACAAACAAAAATTCTCATTTATTCATACATTAGCCCAGAATAGCAAGCCAACAGTTAGACGCACGTACTGACGCATTTTGAGATTTCTCAGTCATCATTAAACAGGACTGCAAAATTAATATCCAGGATCACACCACAATACATTCAGAAGGTGAGCAAAATCACATATGTGGCTCTCACCGCTAGAAATCTTGCTGAAATATTAATTACGCGGGTAATAGCTGTACACGAGCAGTTACACAAAGATCCGATTTTTCACAATTTCCAATTTTGTTTTGTCTTTGATCGGGTTGACTGAACTGGAAATGCGGTTCTATCACATCTTTGGATGCCCGTCAGTCAGTGTGCGTCGTTCTCTGGCGATGAGCAGGGATATTTGAAACACATCAGTTCGTGCGAATTACGGAAGATTTAATACTTTGTGCGACTGAATGACGTCATATCTAGTTTTATATTTTTGGGCTAAGAATTAAGCAATAACTACAAGCTGGACTGTTTTGAGTGTCTTACTTACAAAACATCTAGACTGTATTAGAACTTGCCTTGTTTATTTGAGTGTGCATTGCTAATTAACACTATTCTAATTTCATTCTACTCATACGTCTAATTATAATAGAATTAGTGATCACTTCAGAACGTATGAATTTCACATGCAAAGACTCACATACGAACACACCTTTGTGCTAAGTTCCAATCAAGTGAAGAAGCACGTACAATGCATTATACATCTGCAACATGGTAGAAGTGGCTCAAATTGAAAAAGTAATTCAATTCAGCCGATCCCCATAGTAACTACCCTCGCTGAATAAAATACAGTCGTGTAAAATTGAATAAATTATGCTCAATGAAAGCGAAAACTAAATAATACACAAGACATTGTGAAATTCGTCGTGCATTTAAAGAATAGCCGCGAATATTGGACCAGCAATAATTTATTTCACGACAAAGACAAAATAATAAATTCTTTTTTGAAATTTGATTGCGGGTTGTAGCTTTGCACCATCAGTTTCACAAAGATCCGATTGATCAAAATTTACATTTCCTTTTTGTCTTCCATCGGGCTGAGTTTGCATTCGTCCCAATGGAAGTGCGGTGCTATCACAGAAAAAAGAAAAAAATAAATTCTTCATTTTAATGATCGATCTTGGTTTGAAGGAAGCTTTATTTACCATAACATGGTATCATCATTATCGGGCATCCAGCAGTCAAAGATTCTTCTGATAAGTAGTTCCTTATGGATAAAATAGAGATCTACTAGATTTATTTTCCTACAATCGATGGTTCTTTGAAGATTTGAGTCGCATCAACGAACGGTTTAATTGCTATTAATCAAGGTGTCGTGCTTATCGTGAACGGTTTAATTGGTTGATCTAACCCGGTCAGACAATTTTCAGGCAATACGTCAGTTCACAGAAGAATAGTTTTATTGGTTTAATGCAAATTACACAATACGCCTCTTCAATATGTTAAAGAATAAATAATTCCTCATCAACCCCATATCCATCGAGTGACATGGCTCGATTTGATAAAGAAAAATATCTCGGTTATAGAATGGTCTGGACCTCCAAACGAGGCAAAAAGCAAACTTGCAAATGAATAAAACACGCGTTAACAATTAAATAATAATATCTATATAATTTATTGACATTTGAAATCTCGTTAATCCATTCATGCGCGTCACTAATTAGATGAGGCACCACTACGTTTGTCTGGCTGTGGTCAGCCACGGCGACCACCGAAACTGTGCACCGGTTTTGGAGCATGGAGGTTATTACAATATCAATATAATTTTGTTTAAAACGAACGCACACATGCGTGAATGCAACTATCAGTTAGGGAAAACTTATTAGCAGCAATGTAAATATAATTTGTACAAATGTCCAATACCGAGGTTTATTGTTACCTTTGTTTTGTGTTTATTGGCTAATTGTCATTCAGCACTGGCTATACACCGAAATCTCGTGCAAAGTTTCACTTTCTATTCATTTAAGTAGATCAATTATGTCTTGGTTTTGTGAGTTAGTATCGTCTTCTTGATATCGGGATCATTAATGATTTGCACGGTTGATAATGCTAATTATAAATTTCATCACATTTAATTACGAAATATTACAGAGTTTGTGTAGTTTTAATATAATAAGATGTAAAGGTTTTAATATACAAAACGTCTAATGAAGCTCAAGTATTTTTTTTAATTGATTGCAGAGTGCCAGCTTCATATTTTCCAATGCCGCGTTTTGTGTTCGCAGGTTTTAGCTTTGCACCGACAGTTTCACAAAGATCCGATTGATCACAATTTCCATTTCCGATTTTTCTTCAATCGGGCTAAGTTTGTATTCGTCCCATTGGAAATGCGGTTCTTTCTCATCCTAGTTTACTGGCAAAATTTTGGAACAAAAATCCCCGTTCCATCATCAGGCCAATAATCACATATATATGTTAAGTCCACCTATGTTGGATGGTCCAAGTACATGTATGTCGTCAGTGTTTATTATTAGCGTATCGTCTAGACAGGCATTAATTATGCCTAATTCTGCAGTTGAAATTATTCATTTGAGAAGTCAATGCCTGAATCAACGTTTCCAACCCATCAGAAG
This sequence comes from Eudiplozoon nipponicum, assembly GCA_029291075.1. NCBI lineage: Eukaryota > Metazoa > Platyhelminthes > Monogenea > Mazocraeidea > Diplozoidae > Eudiplozoon > Eudiplozoon nipponicum. Next base: position 15,774 of record JAQBSW010008712.1, read on the forward strand.
ACATTTTAAATGTACCACAAATGCTTTATTTTTACTCAATTATATATAGAATTTTTTCTCGCACAACGAGCATCGATTTAATAAAACAAATTTACACATTAATTAATTTATGTTCATGGCCCGAAGTCTGCTTTTCTCATTGGGCTGACTGCTTCATTCTTATACGGGCGCTTCTGCGAGAATTTCTGTTGAAATAATGTCACCTAGATAAGACCCTTTGTTCATTATTTGTCATAAAGGTGGCCATTGCCGCATCTCCCCCCCCTCAGGAATCGGCTTTCGCACTCTGCTTAAACGATCCAGTGCAACAGCTCGTGGTCCATCAGGCAGGCTAGCAAAAACAGTATTGTGCTCTGCGTCCACCACTCCACACTGATACGGCCCATCATTGACAGCCTGCAGTGCCATGGGCTCGACCTTCACTACCGCTGACATAGTCGCCGACCTTTAGGCGAGTGCGTGTCGGTTGCCTTGCATAGCCTTGTCGCTGTGTGGCGCCTGCATATGCAGTTAACTGTTTTAGTCATTCCTGAATATCCGCTATGGTGCAGCGCTCATGGGATCGCTTGGATTACAGGTTCACCTGGCAGTCTTATGTGTCCTCCATAGACCATGGTCGTTGGAGCGAATCTCATAGCTGTTGAGACTGTAAAGCGCATGGCCCGCTCGACCAATGTAATTTGTCTCTCCACGTTCCCGGGCTCTCGTAGCACCAACATCGCAGTACCTCTTTCATCGTCCTATGTGCGCGCTCAGCTGTCGCATTGGTTTGCGGGTGATAAATTGTGGCTGTGCGGGAATGCTTTATGTCAAGGTTTTTGCACCACTGATTAAATTCTTTCGACTCAAACTGTGCGCCTTGATCGGTGACAATAACTTGTGGGGTACCGAATCAGCTGACCATCGCTCTTCTAAGCACGTTAATCTTTTCTGTTGTGATCTTCTTCAGTGGTACAAACTCGACCCATCGGGTAAACTTCGACCATGGAAAACACATAGGACACCCGCCGCGAGCTACCGAAAATGGACCTACCAGGTCGATATGCAGAAACTCGTTCCGTGCAGTGGCATTGAAAGCAATCGGAATGACTTTTTCTCGTATTTGTGGTTTAAAACGTTGGCATGTAGTGCACTGTTGACAATAGCTACGAATTTCTTTAGACATTCCAGGCCAATACAATCGTGACTGCAATGTCTCAATGAGCCGCCCAGCGCCGGGATGTCCTAACGTTTCATGCCAAAAGGCCATTAATTCTGTTCTTATAGATTCTGGCACAAACCATTGCACTGTTTGTCCTTCTTTCCGCACCAACAGGCCGTTCTGTAGACTCAACGTTTTATATGGTGCAGACACCACTGTGCCGTTTTTTAATTGATTGACTATTTCCTGACATGTAGCATCTCTTCCCTGTTCTTCAGAGACTTTTATAAGCGGCGAAACCCGCACAGCGGAAATTTAGCTGAGCGCATCGGCCGCCGCATTCTCGATTCCTGCTCTATGATGAATTTATATATCGTACTCTTCTAGTTCTTCAATGGCTCGATTTACACGTTTCTTCTCAATACATAGTGATATCCAATGCACCAGCGCTTTGTGGTCGGTAAAGATGTCCACGTGTCCCCCAATGACAAAATATCTAAACTTCCGCAGCGCCCATTGTATGGCAAGTAATTATTTTTCTGTGACGGTATAGTTCTGTTCCGCCTTAGTGAGTGTGCGACTTATATATTGCGCAGGACGTCCCTCAGCTTGTACAGCTATTACCCGCGTACGCAAAACGCGGCATTGATAACCTCAGCTTGTAACACCGCTCCTATCCCAATATCTGACGCGTCTGTAACAATTGACATATTACCTACCGGGAAAGTCAAAATAGTTGCATCTATTAATTTCTGCTTGCATAGCACAAACGCTTGTTGAGCCCCCTCCGTCCAACGAAATGGTATCTTGGCACTAGTTAACTGAGATAAGGGCTGTTGCGTAACCGCCATCCCTGCGAGGTATGGTCTATAGAAATTCACCATACCAATAAACCGGCGCAATTGTTTTCTAGTAGTAGGCGCCGGATAATCCCTGATAGGTTGTACATTCGAATCTAACGGCATGCATCCGTCCGCTGAGACTAAGTGCCGCAAGAACCGCACTTCTTGACCTATCTGTACCTTTTCTGGATTAAAATATAATCGCCATTCTACAGCTTTGGCCAACATCTTCTGCAGCCTCACACGTAATTCGTGTTCGGTAGTGGCCCATATAATAACATCGTCTACGTAAGCTGTTGTACAAGTTAAGTCAGACACGAACGAGTCCATCATTCTTTGGAACACTTTCGATGCGTTTTTAAGGCCAAATGGTACCCGGGTGAATTGGAAATGACCTTGGGGTACTTGTACCGCCAACTTCCATCGGTCTTCGGACCGCACGCCTATTTGCCAAAATCCCTGTTTAAGATCAAGCACGGCGAACCATTTGCCTCCCACTAGCTGTAAGAACAGATCACGCAGAGCCGGCATGGGATACGGGTCCGGTTTGGTTACTGAGTTCAATTGCCTAAAATCAGCCGCTGGTCGGAGCGAACCATCCTTTTTCGTAACATAAACCATCGAAGCACGAAAAACAGATGTTGAAGGTTCAAGAACGCCGGTTTCTATCATTTCTTGGGTTGCTCGAGTCGCTGCTGCTAATTTCTTTGGAGGAGCACCATATACTTTTGGTGGTTCGTAACCTTCATTTGTTCTAGCCATAGCTTAAACTGGTCGACCGTCGGCCCTGGACGCTCGCTACAATCAGGCAGTTGAAATATAATGTTATATTGGGTTTGAAGATTCTTCCACCACCCAGGCAGACAACTGGTCTCCTCCTGCATCTTAGGGGGTACATATAGACTTTATTGAACTTATTCCCTCAGGCCGCGATAGGCATTCACGTTTATTTTGACAGTCTATCGTCTTAACCCATTTTATAATGAAATCAAGTCCCAATAAGGGCGTTTGCGTATTCGAAACAACAAAAGACATATGATAGACATTTTCATTTATTAACAACTTCGTGTCCCACTCGCCCACAGCCACCATCGATGCGCCCGATGCCTGACATAAACTTGCTTTCGTAGATTTTACATTGTTCAATGGCCAAGTCAATGGTAGTACCGACACATCAGCTCCAGTATCCAATTGCATTATTACTGGCTGTCCGTTGAAGAGTTCTAAAAATTTAACTTTAATGAAAATTCTTACATTTGGCAATGTTTCCCACACTTCCTTTTCTTCAAAGGCCATCTGGTTCGGACCACTTTTTGTTTGTTCTGCTGGTCTTCCTTCAATCTAACCGTCGGAGCCACCAAAGGATTAATATTTGTGCCCTGCTCTCTCCCACCTTTATTTGTGAGATTGTGCACCCTGTTACTCCACTGCACTGGCCGTTCTCGAGGGGCATTACATGGGTTTTGCTGACGCTTATACGCCGTATTCATTGGAGCTGGAGTCCTTATATACTGACTTTGCTTCTAGGCCACTGGCTGTTGCCTTCTGTCGCGGAACTGCTTATTATGCCGCGAAGAATTCCAATACGATATATCGCTCCTGTCAGATGTCGTAACTGGACCCATGCATGGAGATGCAGCTGCCACTTGGTTTGTCTTTATGGTCGTACTTTGAAGAGCCTGAAGTCTCTCTTCAAGGCCTCTCTGGGAGCTGGATATTTCACCGTATCTGGTAGGATCCAGCAGCATGAACATGATGGCCTCATGTGGTTGCAAGCCGGGTAAAGACTCGGTAAGCTTCGAGAACCACCGCTTGATACGTGCCATGGTATCCATGGGCATCTCACCCATTAATGGCTTCAGGCTGTATAATTCTAAGAACACTTCCTGAGGCCTGGCCCGGAAATGATCCAACACGCGTCTTTTGTATTCTTCATACGTGAGGTCAACTGGCAATTCCAATTGGACTGCTACTGTCCGGTCCACTAATTCCTGGACAGCTACACGCGCAAAAGGTGCTTCCAATGTAAATTCTTGGGCTCGAACTGATGCTTCAAATTTTTCGAACCACAACTGTGGCCTTTCCACATCTAGTGGTGCCAAAATCGGCTTAAACTCTGATGACGGTCTGAAATAACTCGTCGATTCGGCTGAAAACGCCGGCATATTTCCTTCTGATTCCTCTTCGGCGCGGTCGCCATTGTTTTGTCCACCTATGTTGGATGGTCCACGTACATGTATGTCTTCCGTGTTTATTATTAGCGTATCGTCTAGACGAGCCTTAATTATGCCTAATTCTGCAGTTAAATTATTCATTTGAGAACTCAATGCCTGAATCAACGTTTCCAACGCATCAGAAGACATTTTAAATGTACCACAAATACTTTATTTTTACTCAATTATATATAGAATTTTGCTCGCGCAACGACCATCGATTTAATAAAACAAATTTACACATTAATTAATTTATATTCACTTCAGCTCGAAGTCTGCTTTTCTCATTGGGCTGACTGCTTCATTCTCATACGGGCGCTTCTGCGAGGAATTTCTGTTGAAATAATGTCTGCCCTAGATTAGACCCTTTGTTCATTATTTGTCTTAAAGGTGGCCATTGCCACAATATACACATCACAATACACACAATAGCAGATTTAAGCAAATGTCTAATGAAGCTAGCAACAAATTAATTCAGTTGTGGCCAGAAGGATAAACCAAAGGCAGCATGAACGGAAAGTATAATCTCATGCACATTCGTTTCGTGCTTACTGTTTTCCGAGTCGGTACATGATACCGACCTGATGGATATCAATTTATGCTAAAGTTCACCGAAATTGAGAATTACAACAATTTCTGAACACCTGTTACTCCAGTAAATCCATACACTCTGGCCTTGATCGATATCAGTTATCACATTTCGCGGTAAGCATGACATCATTCAATTCAATATATTACAGTTAAATACTGTTTGTTGCGAAGAAATAATATATATGCAAGTATGTATTAGGTTTTGCGAACCTAGTAACAAATTAGTTCAGTTGTGACCAGAAGGATAATCCAAAGGCAGCATGAACGGAAAGTATAATCTCATGCACATTCGTTTCGTGCTTACTGGCGACTCATCAGTAGGAGCCGGTATTACGCCCTTTAACCACTATATATTTAGGTGAAGAATGTGGGATAATAGGACTGTACTGTCTCATAAACGTATGTGTAAACTTGCAATAGTGAAGCTAACATCGTATAAAGTCTACGGCAGTGCTACTTCAACGCTAACTCACACTATATAATATATATACCGAGTCTGTAAAGGATACTAACACTATGGTTATTGTGTTAGTAACCGATACCAACATTATTGTACCGAAAAGGTACATGCTACTAACACTATGTTTTCCGAGTCGGTACATGATACCGACCTGATGGATATCAATTTATGCCAAAGTTCACCGAAATTGAGAATTACAATAATTTCTGAACACCTGTTTCTCCAGTAAATCCATACACTCTGGCCTTGATCGATATCATTTATCACATTTCGCGGTAAGCATGACATCATTCAATTCAATATATTACAGTTAAATACTGTTTGTTGCGGAGAACTAATATATATGCAAGTATGTGTGTTATATATACAGTGTGAGTTAGTCTTGAAGTCGTATTGTCGGAGACTATATAATGTTGGCTTCACTATTGCAGGTTTACACATTCGTCTAGGGGATTGTACCGTCCTATTGTCCCACATTCTTCACCCTAATATATAGTGGTTAAAGGGCGTAGTACCGGCTCCTACTGATGAGTAGCCAGTAAGCACGAAACAAATGTGCATGAGATTATACTTTCCGTTCATGCTGCCTTTGGTTTATCCTTCTGGTCACAACTGAACTAATTTGTTACTAGGTTCGTAACACCTAATACATACTTGCATAATATGATGTAGTTAATGCAATTCATAATCGAAAACGGTTTCATCCGTAACCGACACTCATCAGTTACTTGCCAGAATCGCTATGACTTGGTGTCAAACCAAAGTGCATTTCATTCTAACATTTACAATTCATCATTTGCGCTAATCAAGCAGCACAATATATGCAATTTTAAATTTATATCCTAGCATTGGTTTTTTCTAAGTATTTTTATTCAGGGGCACTCTACTTGGCATCACTTTTTACCTCAAATAACAACTTTCAATCTCCTAACGTTCATTATAGCAAGGGTACATAGCCACCTCTAGAAGTTACAGCGAGTTAAAGAATATTCAAAGCATAATTTTTAAAGTATGTTTAAGCAAACATGGCTTGCACAGGTGGTAATAATAAAGATTTAGAGCAACTTTGCAAGCTTGAGAAAAACACCAATCTCTTATATTTTACCAATTACACAACATAGCAAAACAAACGTCAGTCACATGTACTGATTCATTCTTATCTTCTGTGGTGAGGATCAAAGCATGATAGTTAACTGTTTGGCGGTGATAAAACTGAAATCACATAAAAACAATGAGAAAATAAATATTCGGCCCTAACCTCTAGTAGCCTAGCGTGCACTGATCTTAACTTGGAATGTCAGCTGCACAAATCCTCTGCGTCACGAACAATAACTTTTTGCAGCTTGTACTGCATGTATAAATGTTTTCCCATTAAAAATTCATTAAGTGCACGGATGGTGGTAACGATTTTTATAATCACGTTCGCGAGTCTGATATAATCACCAATCCCATTGTATTTAACCAGTCGCATACCATTGCAAAACTAACGTCAGTCACACTTACTGATGATTATTAAATGTAAATCATATATACATGTGGCGTAATTTGCATGACGTTAATGTTCGTGACTGCGTAGAAATTGTACAGCTGACATTTACAGTCAGGTACAACGTATGCGAGACTACTATAGGTAAAGGTCGCATAATTGTATCTCGGTTTGTAACTTGCTAGTCGGTTTGACATTGTGCTCTATTGATGAACATGGAAGGTGGAAACGCATCGGTACCCATGACTGACGGAAGTTTTACTGCGTTATGCGAAGGGTTAACTACAACTGAATTAGTGTTTCTATCAGGCTCGCAAAGTTGGTTTAATTAATTGTAACCACCACCCATGCAATTAATTCCTGTTTAATTAAAATCAGGTAGTGGAACAGAAATAGTTCATTCAAAAAGCATTAAATTAAACTTGATCAATACTTTATGATATTTAAATAAAATAACTTATTTGTTGTCTATATTATTAGATATACATAATTTTATTTACCCATGTGAAGCACGACCTAAATGAATAAATGGGCTTAAACACCTGTTCAAGCTGAATTTGGCTTATGTTCTTGGTAATATATACATTATTTAAATTAAGGTTACAATCTTGATATAAACACCAATCTCATTAAATAGATACATTTTTCAGTATAAACTAAGCATTACATAATTTAGAAAAGGTGACTCATCCGGTATACAGGTTTCGTCCTCATTGATAGCTCTTCAAGTACTGCCCAGTATCTGCCGCAGACACGGTTCGAACCTGGGCACTTCTGCTTTGTAATCTATTGCTCTAAACACTGAGCCGCCTAATAGAAAGACAGACTGGGCTACATGACCTAATTTATAACTTAAAACTGTGTGTAACGTACGACAGGGTGACTCAGTGATTTGAACGACAGATTAAAAAGAAGACGTGCCCAGGTTCGAGACCTGCCCGCGGAAAATTCATTACAGTACGTGAATAGTTCCTTGTATGAGCGAACCCAGTCTACCAGATGAATTGCCTTTACTACATTGTAGAATGCTCAGTTTATACAGACGATTGTATTTATATAATAGGACTGGTGCTTATACCAAGATCAGAAACTTTATTAAAATTATACTCATCACCGACCGAGCAACCAAAGTTCGCTTAATATTTAAATTAGCTTGTCAGTATGTTCACAACGGTGAATAAATCTACAAAACTAATGCGCCAAAACAATCTGTCCAATCAGTTTTTTATGTGTGGTGGGTATGCCTTTATGTCGCATTGCGTATGCCTTTCTTTTGATATAGTATCACTTTTGCTGTTTTACGTATACTTATACGGCATTTTCCTATCCAATTGTTCAAGATCATTTGACCAAATTTCTAAAAGCTCCCACTGGTGAGATTCCAAGTGGCAGTAATCGCATGCATCCGTAATATTCCTCGCTTTGTTTATGTTTAAATTGCCATGTCCTCCTAATCATTTATGAATTAATCTATTGCCAGGTACGACATGCTCAATATGTACATTTATTGGTATAATGAGCCTAAATTGATTTCGGATCAATGTGTGTCGCCATTCAGCTGTTTTAGTTTAACTCAGTATTTAGGCGTGAAATTACGTGCGCTCATATAAGGATGCTATTTCCATGCAATTTTACCATGTGATTAGATCAATACCAATGTTCGATACTTGATAAAACTAAATTAGAGTACAATTCTAGAGAAGAGGAGTGTAATTGCTCGTTGAAATTTGAGTAAAATAAAGATGGAAAATAACATTACTCCTTTGAATCCAAATGTAATATGTTATTTTTTATAAATTCTTCAGTTTATGCCGAGCAAAACACGAAAAATGTATCGCAGTAAATTTTTGTTCAATTTTGACGTCTTCATCGAATAAATTATGATATAATTGTTACAAAACTACAATAGCTACAACAAAGGAGTACCAACGATGTTGAAGCCTTCCGAATAATGGGACGAATACACACCCAGCCCGATCGAGGACAAAACAGACACGGACAGGGAAATTGGGATCAATCGGATCTTTGTGAAACTTCTGGTGCGAAGCTTCAACCCGCGTACGCAAACGCGGCATTGCAGAAAAGGAGCACCAATTATGACTTAAGCTTGTTCAACCTCGGTCGTCACTAGCTCATAGCGCTATTTCGGTGTAATCTTTTATTTTAAACCACGCTGACTTTTCTCATTGGAATTTGATCGTGATGAAAAGCGGATTAATGGCACTCTGTTAACTTTTCCGACTAAAACTAAATGGAACAAAAACAATGAGTTAACCACCAATTGAATGCTAAAGAGGAATTTTCATCGCGCTTATCTACACTGGCTTGGCTTTTGAGAATTGTGCTGTCTGTTAGAAGTAAGGGATTCTGTACTCTTTGAAAAGAGATTACCATAAATGAAGCTTACTGATAGACAATGCGCGTTATTAAAACAATTATTTTTGTCATCAACGTTTCCGACGCATTCATCAGTAACTGTAAAACAGATAAAACAATAGGGTTAAAATTATATATATATATATATATATGCGTATGTGTGTTTGTGTGTATTTGTGTCATGTTCGTGTGTAATTTGAAGGGCTATTTGATAGATTATCTTCTGGATTGTTTCATTTTAAAGTTGATTAATAAAGTATTTCTATGCCGAAAGAATTACCCTTGGAAATTAAATTGATGCGTTCGATGTACGGCAATAAATGAATTTAATCTGATGCATAAATACGGGTGTATTCTCTAATGCCAATGCGGAGAATTATTGCGCTACGACACCATTCACGCGGTTGGAACCTCTGGCATTCTAGAGGATAACATTCTGATTGATATTATTAATCTTTACCCGCAAGTAAACATCACAGGCATTAAACTACCTCATTGACTAAGCTGTCAAACCTGGTTTTCATCTAGATATATCTGTCTATCTCTCTTTACTTAACTCTTTCTAAAAATTGAAATATATATATGTTTGTGTGTGTTTTGTCATAAACAGTTGGTCTATAATTATTAGCAAACGTAAGGTGCGGGATCCTTGACGTAAGGGTAAGCTGTATAGCTCTAAAGCTAATGCACGAACTAGAATCCATTCAACATTATAATTAGACTTTATTGAAGATTTGGCCAAGAAAATTTAAACCATATTCCAATAGATATAATGAATTTGACATGGTTTTCGATGTTCAGATTATTTATATATATATTCTCCTTGCTTCCTTATGCAGAGCATAATTTATATTAAAAATATTATCAAGATCCTATCATGAAATGCTCAATTAAATTTCCACCAATAGATATGCTGTCTAATTTATAATAGCAGATTGGGGATAACTGGTTGGAGGTGTAATTCAAAGGAGATGCCATATAGGCATCACGTGAATTAAAGGCTATCGAACAACATATTACCTAGTATATAACTAAAAATTGCGTATAATATGCAGCAGAGATGGAGACGTGAATAAATTCACAGACATCGAAGCAGTTGTGTCCCAGTTTATGCCCTAACTGTGGCAAATACTGATCAGTACTTGATTAGTTCCAAACACGGACGAAAACCGTTTCCTGGAGGAATTTTATGCTGGCTGAATCAATATTTAGTTTATATCGAAATAAATATAAATATATATATACATTCATATATATTGAGAGGGAGAGAGAGAATGTTAGAGAGTGTGATAAATGATTTTAATTAAATATATGGATTCGTAATTTTATGCATTAGTTGGTAGCACTACCATTGCAAAAACTAATCTCGATGTCAAATATATATGTATGTATATATATATATATATATATATATATATATATATGTGTGTGTGTGTGTATATATACATCTAATTTCATGTGGAAGACATTTAGTTTAAATTTACATACGAAACATCAGATATTCATTTTGACGAACATACTTCCGATGTTGTTATATAACCGTTATTTTTATTATCACGGCTGAATTTCCTATTAAATATATGTTCAAATTTGGTGCTGATGTTTCTTTTGTTGTTGCTATTGTAACTTTTGTTCATGATTATACTTTAACAACAGATTAGATAAACAAAGTATTCCTTATACAAAATGATGCTTTTGCTCAAATTGGCTTTCCGTTTCGTTTAATAACGACATTTTCCAATAATTTCGAAATTGTGATCAGAAAAATTCATTTTTCCTCCTTTGCATCATTCATTTTATACCAATATTTATTGGTAGGTGTCTTCTTATGAATGCTCTGATATATGATACATTTATTTAAATCAAGTTTGCGAACTTGAAGTAAACACCAATGCCAATTTATTTAACCAGTATTAGAACAACAATGCAAAACTACTGCTGTCGCACACACTGACGCGTTTCGAAATTTCATTATCATCATCATTATCGTCATCATCATCATCATCATCATCATCATCAGAATATGACGGCAAATTGACTAGTGAGGAGAAAACCGCATTGCATGTCAGCTGTACGATTTCTATGCAATCGCGAAAATTAATTACAGTTAAATACTGTTTGTTGCGAAGAACCGTTGTTGCGTCCTATTATTCCACATTCTTCTACCAAATATATAGTGGTTAAAGGGCATAATACCGGCTCCTACTGATGAGTCGCCAGTAAGCACGAAACGAATGTGCATGAAATTATACTTTCCGTTCATGCTGCCTTTGGTTTATCCTTCTGGTCACAACTGAACTAATTTGTTACTAGGTTCGCAACACCTAATACATACTTGCGAAAATTAATTGTTTGAACTTCCTGTCAATTACAATGTATGCGAGACTACTAGAGGTGAGAGCCGCATATATAATTTTGCTTTCTCTATATATATGCAATACGGTTTGATCCTCGCTAGTCAGTTTGCCGTCGTACCCTGAGGATGATCATGGAAGGTCGAAACTCGTCAGTGCGTGCGACTGGCGTTAGTTTTTCTATGTTCTTCGACGACTGGTTAAATACAATGGGATTGGTGTTTACTTCAAGCTCACAAACTTGATTTAAATAATTGTTACCACCACCCTCGCAATCAATGATAGCTTAATTGTATTGGATATGATACAAATGTTGTGAGAACAAAAGTTTAATTTATTCAAATGCTGACACAATCTTATTAATTACTCCCAATGTTTTGATAATAAAATTTCTTTAAATGAAATTTTCCGGCTAAGGTAATACATTAATCTCATCTCCCATAACCAGTCGCACAACAAAACTAAACAAAACAGGATTTTCGTGTATCTCATGTCCACAAATGTAATCCAAATAAATGTTATCACCAGTCGTGAATTAATGATTTATTGATTATGCAATCGTTAAACGTGACATTGCGAACGCATAATATGTCTTATTCTAAATGAACATACTAGCTTTATGTAGTAAATATATTTGTTAATCAAAAAGCCAACATTAATTAAAATATCTATATCACTATATGTACGCATATAATATCCAATTTCGTTTGATTTTTTGATAAAATCCGAAATGATCTACGCTGTATATTTTATTAACATAAAAAATAAGTTTGCATATATATGATAATAAAGAAACATGTTTCTATAAAATATATTTGTTTAAAAAAATCACCGAATTTTTAAAACCAACATGTGACACAACCTTTTTGTGTCAAATAAACTACGTAAACTAGTGAAAAAAACTGTACGTATGTGATCTTTCACGATTTGATGCGTGTTTTATTACCACTGTATCAGAAACAAATAAAAACTTAACTGTAAAATAACAAAATAAAGATTATTATAATAATAGATATGGCAATGAGTATGTAAAAATCTCTGTGTGAGGAAAACCGATATCTTTTAAATCCGCTGAAGAAAGGAAGTTATATTATCCCACTTAATTTGAATAGTATTTTTAATCAAGTTAAAATGCCAGTATGGCAATAAAAATTGAGAAATTATTGAAACTTGCATCTCGAGAAGAAAACATACGAAGTTTCCTTATTATCATCAAATAGTGGTGTCTGTATATTAATCTATACACAATAAATATTATTAACGCACATATAATCGGCCCTTTAAATCTCTGTCGTTTTCCATATAAACATATATATATATATATATATATATATATATATATATATATATATATATATATGTGTGTGTGTGTGTGTGTGTATTCATTTCTCTAATACATTTTATTCTGTTATTTTTTTCAAATTTTCATTATTTTTAACTCTCCATATATATTTATTGACTTATTATCAATGAGTATAATGAAGCGATTTTAACACTAGCTGTCATAAACTAAGCTTAAAATTAAAACCATAGGTCTTTGCCTTGCTGTGAGTTAAATTGGACACGTGTTTGCTCCTACCACCTGGAATTAGACGAATGGCCTTTTTAATTTATTCTATTGGCACTCTTTAGTTAGACATTGATCGACTAACCACCAAAAGTGAATCACATTCCTAGCCCGTACTCTGTCAAGACACCACTGTTTGGCCTACCTGTATATTTAATTGCATGTGTTGCCAGCCTGCGCGGAATTTTATAACTGACCAGTTTAGTCCCCTTACGTGCTTCTAGTCATTCTTCAATATATTAATTTGCAGCGCTAGTCTGACTGTTCACGTCCAATAACTTTCGCGTGTTGTAACTGGATTAAACAATATGGTCTCAATAGGATGTATTGCTCATGAACCCGGTTTGCAACTCAAGTTTGCTTCGAATCTGTGCAACATTTAATTCAACTCGAATTTCGCACATTTTTCAGCCTTGACGACTAAATTGCACATTATTCATATTGTACGCTGTCGAAATCTTACAAAACTCATGTGGGAAATGGGGAATTTATTTGTGTGATATATGACAGCTCCACTTGGCGAGGCATACTTTTGCCAATATTGCAATCAGGAGAAAGACCTTTATCTAAGTCCACTCATATTATGCGAATAAATCATAAAAGAACCAATATTTTTGACATCCTCAAAAGGAAAAATATATTTTAGAAAAAAATATATAATTATTCTCCGCTAGTTAAGAAAAATCAAGCGATTACATTATTTAAAAGTTGCCTTTCATATATAAATTGATTCTAGTTGACATAATATTTTTTTAATATTTATTTTGTCGTAAGTGACTAAATACTGCATGTGGAAGCAAATGCAAATAGTAGATCCTCATAGGAATCTCTTCAAGTATATGCCAGAAATTTCTGCGATCGGACTTCGAACCGAGGCATCATTATTCCGGAGTTTTGCTCTCGTCTAATGCACACCTCACGCAATCTTCAATTACATACCAACTTATGTTTTGGTTAACTTTTTTCAGATGCAGCTCATTACGTAACTCTTACGACATAAATATATAGCTAGCAATCCCTTATAGAACAGACGCCAGGCTAACAGTGTGGCATGTGACTCGAATTGCCAAAGCAACCAACCGAGCAACAAATAGTAGCAGATATTGAATAATATTTGATTAAGTTATATTAAATAAAGAGTAAAACACAGAGATTATTAGTACTTATATCCGTTGGGCTAACACCACTTACGAGGCCTGGTGCTTGTCTTATAAAGACAGATCGTGGTGGCTGGTAAGAACCAAAAGTCAAAAGAGCCGCCAAAAAGGCTCCATCTGAATGAAAGGCTTACTTGAAGGAAATTTGGCATAGAACTAAAAATTTCATGTAGTATGCGGAAAAAGTGGCGCATTGGATGAATGCAAGACTTCTAAGCAAATATTATCTTGTTGGAGCACCATACCGACGAATTCTGACAAGATCCTGTGGAGTTCTCATTTATGACTAAATAACCCTACTTGATGAATTTCCATTGTTACATTATGCAATGTTTAGTTTATACTGGCAACATACATATCATTGAAATTCTGACATAAACTTCGATAAAATATATATATATATATATATATATATATATATATATATATATAAAAATGGTGAAATTAGAAACTATCAATATATATATATATATATATATATATATATATATTGCAGTGATATCCCATCATTTCAGTTCGAGGTCATAATTTATACTTTTAAAGCAAATACACAAAAATATATTAGTACACACACATAATCATATATATATAAACAAGTATATGTAATGAAGTCATATTTTTTTGCGAAGAGAAAATATATTTTCAAGTATGTGCTTCGTACTGCAGACCTAGTAATAAATTAATTCAAATAGGTCCCGAAAGATACAACAAAGCCTGAATTAAAGGTTTAATCTCAAGTTCACATGCGTTTTGTGCTTACCGGCGATTCATCAGTAGGAGCCGGTACTACGCCCTATACCACTAAATATTTGGTAAGAAAATATGGAGCGGGTGGATGGTACAATCTCTATTACGAATTTGAAATCACGCTGTAATTGGGTTACTTTAATCAATGTTGCGAACTCCAAATAGCACCTGACCCATTATGTGTATCAATTTGTCAGAATAATCTAAGAACTGTATTGTTTGCATATACAAAATAATAATTTTATATATATATATATATATATATATATATATATATATATATATATATATATATATATATATATATATATATATATATATATATATAACCATCTATGGCAAGATTGTCTTACTCATTTTTTGCCAGTATGAACATTAAATTAAATACGGTATCAAATGCAATAATTAAAGTTTACCAGTTTCGTTCTTATTGAACACTTATCTAGTACGTGCCAGAAATGATTGGACCGGGACTCAAACCCCTGCTTGAACTGGAGGATTTAAATATATTTATGATGTAATTTTAAACTAATAATTTAATAACATTTTAAATGCACTATATTTGTTTTCACAGACACGCCCTTTGTTTACATTCCTCAATAATGACAAGAAATCTTGAGGTCAGAGATCCAAAACAAGAGAATTTAGTACGGGGTCATATCGCTCATTGTCTACACTGTAAAGGCAATACATAGCATGAATTTTTTTCTTTCTCCTTTATTTTTCGTCATTCTTAATCATAAAGTGTTCATAATCGTTATAGCCTTCCACCTAAGGTTCCATCTTCCATCTATCATTATTGGCTGGAAACTATGCTACCCGGAGATGTGATAATGAATCAAATTATTTTGACATAATTTATTTAGGCATTGTTTAGTTAAACTAAAAGCTGCGTCAAATAGCAAATAAATCGCATTTTCTAGACCACTTTCATTTTTATTGTGCCAACTTCAGTTGAAAACATTAGTGCTACAGTTTGCAGTACACTGTAGTTTTCAAGCGACGCTCAGTTTATTAGCATCAAAAACTCTGAAAGAAATATTTGTAGAATTGACCTTAAAACATAATACTTTAATGGAATGTATTTTTGAAAGACATTCACTCTTCTATTTATTGCAATTCGTGTTGTTGATTCAAAAAATTACATTAAAAAGTTTCGTGCGGTATCATTTTAAAATGGTCATAATTAGTGTACCTGTATTATTTTCGAAAAAGATACACTTATTAATGAAAAAGAATCTTTGAAGATATATTTCATATTAAATTTAGAAATGAATTCAGATTTTGGGCTACGGGGCTCTGTTGATTGGATTAGAGGTTAATGCTCATAAGTCATATTTATGAAAGATTCTTGGTTAATTAGTTGCGCACATGCGTTTCGTGCTTACTGGCGACTCATTAGTAGGAGCCGGTACTATACCCTATACCCCCCAATATAATAAGTCAAAAATCTAAGACAATTGACCAAATATGTAATAAGTTTTGGGATACAATGTGAAAGGTAGATGAAACAAAAAGAGGGATAGACCAGATAATAAAACAAAATTATCTGCGAAAATCAGTAGGGCCTATTAATAAAAAAGAGTCGAAAGTAAAGGTCAGTTTAATTCTATATTAACATAGACCCTTAGGATACCCACCATACGAGAGAACTGAATCCCTATTTCTGTATTCATGCTTGTATCTATGCCTCTTTTTAATTGTATGGATGCATGCATTTATGAAAGGATATATGTTTCCATGCAATTAATTATGTGTGTATGTATGAATGTATGAAAGTATGAATGCATGCATGTATGTATTTATGTTTGTATGTATGTATTTGTGTATGTATGTATTTATGTTTGTATGTATGTATTTGTGTATGTATGTAT
>JAQBSW010008713.1:0-32574 GCA_029291075.1 Eudiplozoon nipponicum
ATATATATATATATATATATATATCCTGAATGTGCGAAAGCGTTTTGTTAATAATAGCATCGCTTACAAAATTAAACAAACAGGCACAAAGGAAGGGTACAATGAATTTTATTGAAGCTCGCATTTCAAACGAATATATATATATATATATATATATATATATATATATATATATATATTATTTAAAATAGCAAATATTTTTGCCGATATGATTTTTTTCAGTGTTTTTTTTAAAATTTAGAACTGATATCCTACCCTTCGTTAAATGAATTTTTCTTATATCAGTATCTCGCAATCAGGTTTTATTGCTGACAGCGAATAAAGTAGAATGTTAGGTCATGTGTACACGCATTAAAATATATTTTCTTTTGGCAATTGAAGACTATACAATCTAGTAAACAGACATAGCTGCACATCTAAAATATTTTAACCACTTAAATTAGACATACAAAGTGAAATGAATGGTCATAATCCACGCACACCTTAAACAGACGAGTAACGAGCCCTTTGCAATGGCTTCTTTTTCGTTATTTAACCTCGGCACTATTAAAGTTATCTTCATTTTCAATAATAAAACACAATGTTAATGCGTAATATACGCTACTAGTGCAGCTCAATCCTGTCTCCATAACATGGTTGACCTTGTTTCTCTGTCGTCTCTTATGAAGTGAGTTTACGGAATGAAGTGTTCATGTAATGATGTCGCGATTAAAAGGATTCGATTCCGAGGTTGCTTTTTTACAACGGTTTCAGACTTCCACCGGAATTGCTCGGTAATCTGGCGAGAATTTTATCATGAATATGCGGCAGTTAAGCATCAGTTTCCAAATGCCGTTGTATGATAATGAGGATCATAGTTTATGTCAATTATGTAATGCATATCAGCGCTAATAATTAAAGACTGTGCATAGTTCTTATTTAATTGGGCACAGTGTACTCACATTCCATTGGTTTTGCTTGAGTATTCTTGTGATGAAGCAGATTTCTGACTTCATTATGCTCTGCCCAATATAGCTAGATATATTTTTGTGCCTTTGGTTGCCCAAAGAATCAACCAAACTACTAATTTTTAAAGCCAACCTCGTATATGTGGAGAATTTTATCACTCATATCGTTTAGTTTGATCAGTCGCATAAGATAGATACATATTACCATTACTTGACAATTTGTAATTACTGATTTAAATTTAAATATTGTTTGTTGCGAAGAACTAATATATATGCAATTATGTATTAGGTGTTGCGAACCTAGTAACAAATTAGTTCAGTTGTGACCGTCTTATTATTCCACATTCTTCGACCAAATATATAGTGGTTAAAGGGCGTAATACCGGCTCCTACTGATGAGTCGCCAGTAAGCACGAAACGAATGTGCATGAGATTATACTTTCCGTTCATGCTGCCTTTGGTTTATCCTACTGGTCACAACTGAACTAATTTGTTACTAGGTTCGCTACACCTAATACATACTTACTGATTGAAATGTCGCCAATTTTGACCCATAAACTTTAATAGATAATTTAACTACAAGAGAGCTTTCTGCTATTGTATACTTTTAAATAGCATATGCCGAGTTTTTAGTCTACAGAACAGACTGTTCACGACGTATTTGTGGTTTAAAGTAGCAATTAAATTTCTGACCCGACGACCAGCGGGCACAAGCTAGACATCCCGGGAATGGTAGCATTAACCTTGCAGGGTCTAAAACGGATACAGATATCATCCCGTTTCATGTAAAGCCTTGAGTTTGGTCATACTGCACAGTAAATTTTGTTGTTAAATTTGGAGTGACGGAATGGGAGCAAGAGTTCTGGATGCGAAGGGCAAGTTTTAGCTGTTGGAAGAAACATTGGTCACTGGCTTCTGGGCAGATGGTACTCAACAGTTTTGGTTGGCAGATTACCTAGAAGAAAAACTCCGAATACAAACCATCCTCCGTAGGTATTGCCGATCTAGTTTTCTTTTACTGTCCACATAAAACCATGACTACGAATTACAATAATTACATACTGCATCGGCCGTCGCGCACTATTAAAAAGGTCGCCTTATCTTCTGAGCTTTGCAGAGTGAATAAGCGAAATCGAGCTACTACAGGCAACTTTATCTCCGATTGTGTCTCCTTCCCTTCCTTTTCTTCTGCTCTATCTAACATTAATGGACTTTTAGATACAATCTGAGTGGTGTTGATCATATCACTGAACCCAATAACGAGTAATCAAATATGGAATATAGTTTAAGTAGACTATCATTTATCAAAACTAAGTTAGGTTTTAGCATAAACACATTTAATGTGCGAAAACTAAAACAACTAGGACATCAAAAAGATCATGCGCGTACGTTGAATAAATTAGAAATCGACGTATGCTGTGTATCTGAATTCAGAATACAATTTCCTACATGCAGTAAAAAAACTGGTTGCACCATCCCCATCAACGCTTAATTGGCTTGGAAAATCTGGCTTCGCGGGTTTTCTGAAGTCGGTTAATGAAGTGTCGGAACTATCCTTAGCATACGAGCTGAAACTTGCTTAATTGAATGTATCACTTAAAATATTCGACTATGCGCGGCACGTTCAAATACATTTACTAAAATCAAGTCAATAAACCGTAATCAACGTTGCCTTTTCGTTGTATATGCATACGATCCTACCGATTGCAGCATAGAATAAAGCAAAGACCCTTTTTACTCCGAACTAACTCCTTACTAAGAAGAACACGAAGTTCAGAGATATTCTTGGTCATGAATGGCAGGTATGCTTAACTTCTGCGCTTAAGTAACCCAGAATTTCATTTAGGTGGAAGATACAGTTTCAGCTCGACGTACAACGATATTGGTAAATAACTTTGGGATAGGTGCACGTAGTATAGATAATATTTGAGTGGTAAAAACTTCAGACGTAGTGTTACACGATGCGCCACATGGCGTGCTCGATTTCCCGGACAAAAGTGAACAGAAATATCATATAACAAATAATTATGGTTGGTGTGATTGCATCCAGGATCGCCTTCCTTTTTGGAACACTTTTTTCGAGTCAAACCGTGTACGTATCTTTCGTACATTTCTACTAAATTTTAACGAGAAAATAAATAAGAATAAACGTTAAATAGATGTAAGTAAACTTGAACAAATATCCTTCCGACAAAATATGAAAATATTCTAAAATCAAAGCCAAATGGTCTTGATGGCCAATAACGAATTTACTTTGGTCCAAGTTATATTATGCACAATGCAGGTACTACTGCACGTGACATAGAAATAATCATTGGCACTCTGTGCAATCTATGGAGATATTCGAGGCAAGAAGCCAAATTCTATAAAGCTCGACTCATGATAATACTCGTTGCTATTCAAAAAGTCCACTTAAGCGTAGTCTAAAAGTCAATCTCGAATCCCTTTGGACCAGAAAAGTTAAAGAAATGAAAGAAGCGTTTGCGTCAGGCATTATTTGCTGTTTTTCCAGCATACTCGTTGGATTATTTTCAGTTTATACTAGTGACTTACTGTTCGCATCTAACTATACCTATCCGAATTTCAGAGTACATTGGATTATTATACTTAAATAAGTTAAAACCATAGCAAACATTGAATTAATTATTTGTGAAGTTTTTTTACTGAAGCTTTTACACGATTTTAATCTATTTATCATTTGTGACAACTTTTACCAGTGACTTTATTCATATCATCATATATTTTCAATCGGTTACATGTATTAACCATAATTCAGACATTTGTGAAAGAATAATTGCTTGTGTAGAAGACATTAAACTTTGTTACCAGTGTTTCTTTTTACTGCCTTCTAGAGCACGGACAATTTCGTTTAACTGTGACTTGTGCATAAGACTTTTAACTTTGTTAACAGTTTTAATTTGCTGCCATCTAGAGCACGGATAATTTTGTTTAACTGTGACTTGTGTATAAGACATTCAATTGTGTTAACAGCATTTCGTTTTATTGCCGTCTAGAGCACGGTAAATTTGGACTAACTATGAATTTTCCATGCAACGTTGTGTACAATACATTTCTGACCATTCGAATTAGCCTTCTCACATCAGCCATCGGGAAAAGGCTGGGATTGATCATAAGCACTGATCTCAACAGCCGCTACTAATCCTATGTAGTGAGATAAGATCCGAGAAAAATACCTCTAAAAAAATGGTGCCCCGTTTCGTCGAACACACAGCCAGCAAAGAAATAATAAACATCCAGATTTTGAGAACTTCAAGCACTTTGAATGAAAAATGTCACGAAGGAAAGTAAATTCTAACACATATATCTTAGAAAAACACCCTCTCGAAATCGCAATGCTCGAAGACAGCTGCACGATGACGGGTGAGGACGATTTTATACTGCTATCTATTCTCGACAACACTCATACACATAAGATGACGTCTAGTTCAGGAAATGCAGGGAGCCCGGTGGTGAGCCCAGCAACAGGCCGCACCGACACATGGCCACAGTATAAAATATGCCAATTCGATCCAGAATACTTTGACGAGTAGGCCGACGATGTTACTTTATTGGCCAAAGTGTCCAATATAACAGACGAGGGCTCAATATTTTTGAGGGCTTGGGAGACGATCCCAATGTCTTTCAGACGCGGACTCAAAGATATTCTGCATCAATACACGGAGAGCACATGTGCGCAGCCATGGCAGAGCCTGCAACGCGCCCTCAAGCAGCGCTTGACACCAGATCGAGAAGACAGGCTTAAAGAATTAATGCACTTGATGTCCCTAGGTAGCTGCACGCCCTCTGAGCTATTAAGGGAGATGGAGCAGAAAGCCTTGGAATTCAACCTGTCCAATAAAATCTTAATGCGATTTTTTATACAGAAGCTCCCGCTGGCCCTCCAACAGATGGCCACGTGACTGCGCAAATCCTTCGAAGTACAAGACGACGTTCTGCCGGCACGTCTAGACAAGTGGTGGAAGAAACACCACTACAGCTCACCTGCCCCAGGAGGTCGACGTCGAGAGGCCGGGCCACAGTTCCACAGTTACCGGCGGAGTGGTGTCCGAATCGCCGCAGCTATGGCCACTCCACACGTTATTGCCTCAGAAACGGCTGCACATTCCCGCGTCCAAGTGGGCGCGGTCACCCACAACAGCTCAGGAGAATCCGTCCATGGAAGAATCAGAAAACTCTTTTGCGGAAGTAGAGGCTGAGCACCCCAAGATCGTTTGCCGCTCCATGTCTGATGGCTCGAAGCACGTTGCTTTCGCAGTAGAGTGCAATAAAACTATTGTATTTACAGCGACGGATCCAGTCAAGTCATGCTTCAAACGCCCAAATGCCAGCATCCAGTCCCATCGTCAGTTGCCATTATCGACTTCCTTTCTCATCCGTGGCAACAACCAATGGCGAATTATTTCTCATAGACACTAGATCAGATGTGAGCTTACTACGCCACAATTATTTCAAACCTACCCACCAAGCCGACATCGGCAATCTGACCTGCGCCAATGGCTCCAGTATAGCGAATTTTTGGGGTACGAGTACACACAATCTCGTTCTCAAACTCAAAAATGATATTTAAATTATCATCATTGCCAACACGACAAGAAACATCATTGGACATGAATTTCTCAAACACTTCGACCTTACCATTCGTCCAAAAACACAAGAGATATGTATTGCAGACAACCAGTTGCTTTCATCAGTGCTAAAACATGCGACTCGCGACGAAGCAGTCTCATCGATACAGTTAATTCCTCCAGTTCCTCATGTACCGCAACTGGACGATGTTCTGAAACGTCATGAAGAAATTTTCAAACCTATCTCCTTCATACCCGATCTCAAGAGGAAGCGTGCCATCACAGCCCATCGTATCATCTTATCGAAACCCCATCCTCATCCTCCACAAGCACGTCCATTGGCACCACACAAACATAAGGCCGCCGAGCAAGAATTCGCCATGCTACGTCAACAAGGCATCTGTACACGATCCAGCTCACCTTTTGCGTTGCCAGTGGTAGTAATACCAAAGAGTGAACCAGCAGCATTCAGGGTGTGGGTGGATTACCGTATTCTAAATTCTTACACTCAGTCTGATTTGTACATACTGCCAAATCCAGCTGACCTACTCAGATCCGGTATTGGTCATGATGTGTATTCAAAACTTGACCTAGTGAAAGCCTACTATTAAGTACCGATAAACAAAGACTCCGTATACTATAATCACTCACATTCACCGGAGGTGGAATACACAATTATCATTATATGCCTTTTTGTCTTAAGAACAAACCTCAAACATGTAAACGCTTTACGGATGATATACTAGATGGTCTACGATTTGTAATTCCCTACGTAGAAGACATACTGGTATTATCCAACTCAGTGTCCGCACATATACAGCATATTAATATTCTACTCACACGTCTAGCAGACTATGGCCTCTGACTTCATGGCAACAAGTTCGTCTTTGCACAGCAATAAATTGAATTCCCCGGTCATTAAATTTCCGAAAAAGGCATGAAAACAATACGTGCTAAGGTTCGTGCTATTCAAGAAAGACAGTCTCCAACCACCGTTCGAGCATTATGAAGATTCTTGCGTAAGATGAACTACTATTCTCGATTCGTACCCTTCTTAGCCAAGATTCTGGCACCTCTACACAAATATCTTGTGCCAGAGAGCCGTTTTTTCAAGAAATCAAAACTGATTCAGCTCGACGTGGACGACAGGCAGGCTTACGCGGATGCCAAAGGGCCTTATGCAAAGCGATCATGCTAAATTCTCCTGATTTGTCTTAACCTTTTGAATTGATCATTGACGCATCCGACTGTGCGTAGGCGCAGTACTTCAACGGTCCATCAATGGAATACACCAACCTATCGCCTTCTACTCGCAAAACTACAACCTCGCGAGACGCAATACGATACATTAGGAAAAGAGTTACTTTCAATCTAGCGCTCTATCCTACACTTCCACACCTATCTGGATGGCCGAACGTTCAAGATCTACACAGACCATCTTTCTCTATTCCCGATGCACATAGGAAAGTAAGACTATTTATATCCACGACGTGTCAACTCACAACTTACACGAATAAACGAGTATGAATATGAAGTCACTCATGTCAAAGAGGCAGAGAATGTGGTCACAGACTCCCTAGGCCGTCCTGCAGAACTCTGTGCCCCAATCCTATGTCCTTCACCTATAAGCACTCAGGAATTGCAAGCAGCTCAGTAAGATGATCCATCACTTTGGACATTTGATGTCAATCGTCTGAAAACACTTGATTATGATGGAACTCTGCTGCAGTATAAAAAAATGGCGTGGGTCCTCGGCCGTTTATACATGAAAAATTCCGTCTCAAGATCTTCGAGGTTTAATATTCAATGAGCCATCAAATCTGGCGAAGCCTCAGTGGAAATTCTATCCCGGACGTATTTTTGGCTAAGCATGCAGCGAGATGTCAAGAAGTGGTCAAAACAATGTCTAGATTGTCAGAAATGCAAAGTGACGAGACACACCAAAACGGCGCCACAAGTCATTCAAGTGCCCAAAGTCCGGTTTACGCACATACACGTTGATCTGGTAACCTTACCTGCCGTGAACAATATGCGATATCTACTGTCAATACGGGATCGCACCACTCGATGGTATGAGTCCATAGCTATGCTAGACATGAAGCAAGACACTGTCAGTTATGCTTTAGAGCTCAATTGGTTCGCTCGGTTTGGTGCTCCAGCTGAAGTGACAACCGATTGTGGCGCACAGTTCCTCGGCAAAGAGTTTGCTGCCCTACTGAAATACTATGGTGTCAAACACTCCGTGACCGCGGCTTGCAATCCGAGAGCAAATGGTTTCTTCGAAAGGCCACATCGGGAATTGAAAGCGGTACTCATGGCAAGCCCAGAAGAAAATTGGCATGCTGCTTTACCGAAAGTACTCCTGTCAATGCGTACAATCGTGAGCCGATTAAATGTAGTTCCGCTGAAATGGTATTTGGCGAATGTCTACGGCTGCCTGGCGAACTAGCCCGATCAGGCTCTAAAACTGCAATAACGATGAGCGATCCGGCATTTCTGTTTCCACTTCGCAGTTACCTATAATATAATGCCCAGAATAGGCCGATCTGTTCTACACGTTAGCAACATGGTCCAATTTATAAACGCAAAGATTTTGATAGCTGCAAATAGTTCTTGGTCAACAACGATATAGATAACAAGATTCTAGCCATATCAAAGCGCGGTCCATATCGTGTGTTAGATCGACGTCAGAATTACATCATTTTGGAAACTAATGGCAAAGCTGAAGCTGTCTCCAAACACAGACTATCCCAGGACGACGTTGATCCAAATGACCCGTTGTTCCGCGATGTTGATCTATCAGGCGGTGAAGTAACGATAACTCCACCTCAAGACAGTTTTGCTGACTACGGAGTGACGCCTGACATCTCATCAACAACCGAGCCAACTGACGCCGTCACGCCACCGCGAGATATAGAGGAATCAGAATCAGTGTTTACAGAGCCAACATCAGTTGTTACTCGGTACGGCAAAGCAATAACACCTCCTCTAAGGTTAGCCCACTTCATTGTGTACTAATTTTCACTTTCGGGGGGTTTATGTAACACGCGGCTCCGCGTTACAACTCAACGATGTTCAATTTTGACAAATATGGTACTCTTTAAGGTCAAATAATCTAACTCTGTTCTTACACAATATTTCACTTTTCTGTGATTTTAGAAATAATCTCTGTTAGTTTCAAACAGTTTTAATTGAGATTTCTTGAACTGCAATTTTATTTGTAATTAATAGGGTTGTTTATTAAATATAGACCACCGCGCACAATACGCAGAGAACCTGCGGTGGATTATAGTGTCATAGTGGATTTATTTCTCTTCGTTGGATTATTCGCATTTTATGCTAGTGATTAACTGTTCGCATCTAACTATACCTATCCAAATTTCAGAGTACAATGGATTATAATAAAAATAAATAATTTAAAACCATAGCAAACAATGAATTAATTATTTGTGAAGTTTTTTCATTGAAGATTTTACACATTTTTACCAGTGACTTTATTCATATCATCATATATTTTCAATCGGTTACATGTATTAACCACAATTCAGACCTTTGTGAAAGAATAATTGCTTGTGTATAAGACATTCAACTTTGTTTACAATGTTTCATTTTGCTGCCGTCTAGAGCACGGACAATTTTGTTTAACTGTGGCTTGTGTATAAAAAATTCAATTGTGTAAACAGTATTTTGTTTTATTGACGTCTAGAGCACGTTTTATTTTGACTAACTATTAATTTTCCCCGGAACGTTGTGTACAATACTTTTGTGATCATTCGTATTAGCCTTTTCACATCACCCATTGGGAAAAGGGCGGGGATTGATCATAAGCACTGATCTTAACAGCCGCTACGAATCTTATGTAGGGAGATAAGAACCCAGAAAAATACCCCTACAATAGAATGAGGAAACCACTTGATTGGAATAAGTGGACCATCAATTCTATCTTCAAAAAATATTATCGTGATTCGTCCGATACCTATCGTGGTGTAAGCATGACTTCAGTCATAACTTGGTTATTTGCTTGGATTACCCTACGTCGTCTTAGTGCTTCTCCAGTGTCACATACTGGAGAAGAACCGCTCAGATGCTACTTAGGACGAGGCTGTATAGATAATATTTTTACGTTAAGGCAAGTTCTTAAAGAAAGTGATTTATGTCACCGTCCCACAATAGCCGTCTTTCTAGGTCAAAAATTGGTGGTCCATGAACATTTTCTTAATATTATACGTGTTCTTTACAAAAATACATCTCGCAGCGTTGTTTACGACGAATTAACGCCTGTTTGTTTAATTTTGTAATCGATGCTATTATTAACAACACTATTCCACACATTCAGGATGCAGGTTTTGCAGTTCTTTCTGACTGTCAACTAGGCGATTTTGGCTATGCAGACCATATATTACTATTACTCAACAACCGAGATGCTGCTCAGGCCACCTTGAAAGGATCAGCAAACGTTATTAAATCTCTCGGTATGATATCCGCATCTTATAAATGTATTATACTTTTACAAGATAATCCACCACTCACTTCAAATCTGCGACTGCAGAATGAAGCTTTAGACATAGTTGACAGATTAACACATATTAGGAGCTCTATCAATAACTTAAGAAATATGTCTGACGAGGTGAAAATGAGAATTGCGAAAGCTAGAGTAGCTTTCTCGAACCTTCGCCATTTATAGAGAAACGAGAGTATTCCACTATGACATAAAGGTGTTGTTTACAATGTGTCTCCACACGCATTTTTACTTTAAGATATAGAAACTTGGCCTCTTAGAGTTTAAGATTTTATACGCTTACAGGCATTCGTCCATCGTTTCGGAGAAGCATAGTACACGTTGGGTACAGCAACGAATAACAAACGTTGACATCCATTGAATTATGTTTGGATTTGCCAACAAGTGCACCTAGTTATAAAAACAAATATAGCTCCATCAACATCGTTGGCTCAGTCACGTTTTGTATATGCCCTCAATTCGATTACCCAGTAGAGCTCTATTATCTTATCCAGCACCAGACTGGCCTAAGATTTTGACATGGAAAAAACATTTGAAGTCACTTACAACTAAATGAAGTAGTATAGGACCCACCCATCTGCCAGGATAGGGTCCACGTGCGCATCATATTTTTCATTAGAAACTCTTTGCTCGATAGCATAGAATCCAGCTCAATGACTACCCTGTTGCAGATGTCTAGTAGGATCATCTTTGCAACATTCTTTTCTCAGTATCGCAAAATTGGCTGCAAGGTTTGGTTTGTTTAAGATGTGATAAAATGAAAGTCGCAAGGAAGCTGCGTTGCTGACGATGCCTTGCCTCAAAGCTGAGCAAGCAATAATGAAGTTGTCTAGAATTTGCTTTTCCTCACTTCCGTGAATTATCCTGCTAAATATATTAAAAGAAACAAGGTACTTTTTTGTCTATCTTTAATCTAATTTATTCTTTGTTTCTAAATAATTATTTTTATTGTTATTTATATTTCTCTCGCTTTTTATAGTTATATGACAGTGAAACATTATTCAGGTTGACTTTTGTACGGCTGGGTATGATGATAATTTCGACGATACACATAGACATAAATAGATATTTAAATATTAACAAATGTGTTCTCATTGATAAAGTTTAACCATTGAGGGATTCTCATGGTTGCTAATATGATATTCATATTATATATATATATATATATATATATATATATATATATATATATATATATATTGATCGTTTCTATTTTCAACATTTTCAAAAATGTAAGAACAAAACAACGTACTTCATGCGAAGCGTTGGCTATTTTTAAAGGCATGTCAGTTATGTCTTTGTTCCAGTCCAATTTAATTTCTTTTGAATTATTTTCTGCGCGTTTAAGCAGGGCTTCAGCATACTAATTGCAATAGCTTCAAAAGCCAGAAGCATTTTCTCTGTTTTTGCCTTGTAGAGAACTGAAAAATTGTTACTACTAACAGCATGATCTGTGAGTAGTACATGCTCGCAAATTGTTGATAGATTTGCAGGAGCTGCACCCCTCTTTAATAATTTTTGATGGAGATTCTGATTTATTCTAGTTTTGAGCCTCTTTTTTGATATGCCGATGTACGGAGTGTTGCAGGTACATTGAAATTTGTATACAGATAAAGGTGTTGACGTCACAGAGAGGCTATCTTTTTCATTCGTACGCATCAGTTTTGTTGTGTTGCACATCATTCTCACCTGTATTGATGGAAACTGTGCTTTAGTCGCTCGAATTACTTTTCGTTTAAAGATTTCCGCTGGAAGATAACCTCCAAATGGAACACTAAGCGTTACTCTCTAGGGAGTTTTTTTTCCTCCAAGTTGGCCTCTATTTTGTTGCGTTGACTCAAGTTGTATGCGATGAACCAGTCCGGATAGCCATTATTTCTCAACGCTTCGCGAGGCAAATTTAGCTCTACTTCAATTTTGTCCGGTGAACAAATCCTGCGTATTCGTGTGCCCAAATTTATTATTAGGTTTCTTTTGTACGCCCTTGGCACACTACTCATATAATAGATATATTGTCTAGACCAGCTTGATTTCTTGTGAACTGACCTTGAGAGAGTACCTTCTTTATCTCTCGTTATTCCTACATCTAGGAATGATAAATATCTGTCTTTTCCTTCTTCTATTGTAAACTTGATTGCCTGGTCTACCTTGTTTATGTGATGTAGCAGAGAATTTGTATCTTCATCCTTTTCAACGATCATGAAAGTATCGTCAACGTAGCGCATGTAAAAATGAGCTCCGTTGGTAAATGGTTTTAAACCAGTTGTCTCTAAATGGTGCATGTATATGTCTGCCAATACTGGTCCAAGAGGACTACCCATACCTATGCCGACAATTTGTCTGTAGAAGACTCCTTGGAATGCGAATTGTACGTTGGATGTGCATAATAGTAGTAGTTCTCTCATGTTGTCCACCTCTATCAATGTTTCCGCTCCTGATGATCGTATATATTCACATAGGATATTTATAGTTTTATTTACTATAGTTTTATTTACTATTTACTAAAACCTATCATGAAAGAAGAATAGACCACGTTGTACAGGATAGCTTTATATTTGTAGAAAAATTCGCGACCTAAATTTGATAAAGGACAAAATGGTGTCCCTCGATATAAAATCACTCTTTACTAGAATTCCAGTAAAAAATATAAATATCCTATGTGAATATATACAATCATCAGGAGCGGAAACACTGTTGGAAGTGGACGACATGAAAGAACTACTTCTACTATGCACATCCAACGTACAATTCGTATTCCAAGGAGACTTCTACAGACAAATTGACGGCATAGGTATGGGTAGTCCTCTTGGACCAGTATTGGCAGACATATGCGAGCACCATTTATAAAAAACTGGTTTAAAACCATTTATCAATGGAGCTCATTTTTACTTGCGCTACGTTGACGAAACTTTCATGGTGATTGAAAAGGATGAAGATACAAATTCACTGCTACATCACATAAACAAGGTAGACCAGGCAATCAAGTTTACAATAGAAGAAGGAAAAGGCGGATATGTATCCTTCTTAGATGTAGGAATAACGAGAGATGAAGAAGGTACTCTCTCAAAGTCAGTTCACAAGAAATCAAGCTGCACTGGACAATATATCTATTATATGAGTAGTGTGCCAAAGGCGTACAAAAGGAACCTAGTAATAAATTTCGGCACACGAATACGCAGGATTTGTTCAGCGCACAACACTGAAGTAGAGCTAAATTTGCTTCGCGAAGCGTTGAGAAATAATGGTTATCCGGACAGGTTCATCGAATACAACTTGAGTCAACGCAACAAAATCGAGGCCAATTTGGAGGAAAAAAACTCCCCAGAGAGTAACGCTTAGTGTTCCCTTTGGAGGTGATCTTCCAGCGGAAATCTTCAAACGAAAAGTAAATAGAGCGACTAAAGCACAGTTTTTATCAATACAGGTGAGAGTGATGTCCAACACAACAAAACTGATGCGCACGAATGAAAAAGATAGCCTCTCTTTGACGTCAACATCTTTGTCTGTATACAAATTTCAATGTTCCTGCAACACTCCATACATCGGCAGATCAAAAAAGAGGCTGGAAACTAGAATAAATCAGCATCTCTATCAAAAACTATTAAAGTGGGATGCAGCTCTTGCACAAAAATCCACAATTTGCGCGCATGTACTACTCACAGGTCATGCAAGGCAAAAAAAGAGAAAATTATTCTGGTCTTTGAAGCTATTGCAATTCATAAGCTGAAGCCCGGCTTAAACGCGCAGAAAATTATTCAAAAAGAAATTAAATTGGATTGGAACAAAGACATAATTGACATGCCTTTAAAAATAGCCAACGCTTCGCAAAATACGACACATACATCAATTACGGACGCAATTACAATGAAAGCCATGACACACCAAATGACGTTACGCAAAAGGAGTTTTCTAAATTGCGCAAAAGTAGTGGTCTCAATTGCGAAAAACAGAGGCTAACATAACGAAGTGGAGATTGGTTACGACAAATATACAGTGGGATTCGATGAACGAATATACTAACTAATCGAGAACAATGGCTGTAGATACCGATAGTAATAAGATTTATTAAAAATTTTATTCATTGTGGTGCGTTGTTTTGTTCTTACATATATATATGATGGATAGATAATTATGAAGGATGTGGGAAGAACCAATATTATTGCTAATCTTAATATCCATATATGCATGAGATATAGTGTAGACGTATAACTTAATAGATAGTTATATATATGATGCGGGTATGAATCAGTATAAACGAGTATATAATATAAATTAAATAATAATAATTAAAAAATATTGCCAATATATGATATACCCAAGGTCATTCGTAGGAATCCACCTTGTTGCTTACATGTTTTTTATTTATGCTGAGATACGTATATGGTTTGTGAACAATTATATAAATGAAAAATAAAATTTATACCTGATATGAGTATAAATATTTATTTGGTTGAGACATTGGTAGTTAGTGTAGTCTCTGTATTCGGTCTTGGTCAAAGCACACAAAAGTAATATATTCTTTCAACAGATTTAATACCCACTCTCTATAACCTATTGCACACAGGATGAGATTAGGTAAATCGGGAATTTGATGATTACTGCAATTTGATTAAAATGATTAAAAAATGTTGATCCTTCTACGCGTCCGGAAAAGTAATTTAATTAAATCAAGACATCACGGATACGCGGGTATATTAATTCATATGGTTTGCATATATTTATTCTATATTTGTCATTTTAGATTAGAGTTAACATATGTGTGTATATGTTATTGTGTCTGTTAGTGGGTGAGGTGGATAATTTTGTTTATACATATGAGTATAAGAGAAAAGGTATGAAGACCGGATATAAGGGTAGAAAATAACAACATTTATCAGGAATTAAAATAAATCAAAATAGATCTTATTTGAATAAAAATACTGCATTTGCCACAAGTTATTTTTCTGTGAGTATGGTGTCAACCCTGAAGATGGGACTGGAAATGAAGTCTCGAATTTCGGAAAATCTGGTTCTACATCATTTTCAGGAAAGCAGCTTTTGGACGGCTTCAAGATGAACGGACAAGTGAGAATCCATCAATCAATGCTACACACTAATTTTGCATCTGGGAATTTAAAGGATTCAAGATTTTACCTTCAAGCAAATAATGCAGTGTATAAAAAATAAACTCAAGCATTTTGCCACTTAGACACAATACGCAAAAATACTGCCTAACTATTAACTTAACTGATTTAAGCCAAACGACTAATTATGATTGCACTTTAATCAAAAACGATAATATATATATATATATATATATATATATATATATATATATATATATATATATATATATATATATATATATATATAGTTATTATATAATTAAACAAGCTTCGATCGGGCGAGTTTTGATAACAATTATTTCAATCAAGGTTGCGACTTTGGTTCAAACACCTATCCCATTATATATCCATTTTTGAATATAATACCAGCTCCTACTGATGAGTCGCCAGTTAGCGCGAAACGAATGTGCACGGGATAATACTTACCGTTCTTGATTTCATTTGTTTGTTTGTTAATATAGTCTAAGAATGATATAAAGAAAATTAATCCAGAAAACATGTTTGGCGATTAAAAGAAAAGTCTGTGGACAAACATTCAACATGTTGCTCACGTCCAGCCGAACGAAAATAAGCAAACCATCTTTTCTCTTTCACCATAATAAAATCGTAGTCAATTGGTATTCCAAATATAGAAAGACCGAATAAATTAGGCAGGTTACCTAATAAAGTAAATGACGCGACGTAATGTTAAACAAAATATACAAATAAGTACTGGCGTAAATGTGCTTATAAGATTATACTGCAAACACCCGACAAAGTTGGAAAATTTCAGACAGTGTGCACGCGGTCTTTATCTCTCTCTTACAAACACAAGCTTGAAAATTTGGCAAACTCTAGCATGAAATTTAGTAAGTATACCAAAATTAATAGTTAAAACTTGAAGCCCTTTAGGAAACTAATACTAGATTAGTGGTAAGAAAAGTATTTGTTATCGTTGCTTAATATAATGAAAAATTGCGAAAATGGAATCATCTAAATTATCTGACCAATGTCTTACCTAACACCGGCCGGATTCCAATTGTTTTATTGCTTGAAAATATTGCAACAGATCATTGCGGTCGCCTTCCTCAGTTTACTTACTCATCGTGACAAGTTTTAAAAAAATGAATGATACTTCCTGTAGCCATATCATTTACAATTCATATTGACGATTCACTAGATTTCTGTATATCACCTGTGATTGCGTATGCATATCCATAGTTGATATTTTCATCCAACTAAATGAAACTAGAGTGGCTGAATATGAATTTATCATTTACACGCGTTAGACTATTTGTTTTAGACTCACCATGTGAAATGATTTAAGTGAGGGCGTCCTCACATGTTCGAGTGGTGGGAGCCTAATACATCAGACACACATCATAAAGTTATACCATTGGAAGTGACAAAATTAGAAATCAGAACGGGCCATGGGCATATGAAACTTCACTCAAACCATTACTATAATCAAGGTTGCGATTAATTACTTACGCAGCCTAGATTATAGTATTTGTTATCACCACCCGCGCAACCAATGTTCGTTCAGTCAAACCACTCATGTTGTACTTAATATTAACTTGTTTAATAGCAGTTTTCATCATATAATTAAATAGGCTTACGTCAAATATGTGCATGTGTGTGTGAATGTATATAAATTATATGGCTAGATTATATACTGCGTTTGCCTCCTTACTTTGTTTTTAAGACCTGTGATGATTGGTGACCTGAAGAAGGCGTACAAAATGATTTGCCGCAATAACTTCAAAAAATAAAGGAATGGGAACTTATCTTGATATAGTCAGATCGCAGATCAAGTAAGAATTATTATTGTGTCTGATTCAAAAGGAACACAATAATAATTGTCAGTTATATATATATGTATATATATATATATATATATATATATATATATATATATATATATATATATATAGATTGATATTTAGGTAATTGCATAAGATAGCAAATGCAATTTATCAAGTCAACATATTCGTCCTTATTGGGAACTAATAAAACGCTTGTTCAAATTTCCTGTTGCGTATAATACAATTTTTTGTTACTCACATGTGTTTTGGTTGGCTGTTCCTTCAAGTGGTGCCCACGCAGTTTCTCGTTCTTTTGTATGTTAGCTGTGCCACTTTTAACCATCACTTTGTGCATATATATATATATATATATATATATATATATATATATATATATATATAGTTGGCTGTCGTACTCTGTGTATTTTTATAATTATTCTAACATTTCCCTTGAAGTCAATTATTGCAATGCTTTTTTTGTTTGAACATGATGCATATACAATTTTACTGGATGGTATAAATATTACATTTGGCGAAATGATTTCAGTAGAGTAAATATCATATCGGCGCGATTAAATTACAACTTAACTGCATCCATTTTAACGTAAAACATTAAGGTGAGATAACTTTTATTTTTTGCACGATGGAATTTTACTACATTAATGTATGCAATGTGTTCGTTTAGGCTCATCATAAAATCAATTAACACTTATGATAGAGCAATTGACCCCGTATAGTGACATTCTTTCTGGCAACGGGCGCGAAGGCAATACTATCCCAATTACTAAAACGAAAAATTCCCTAGCAATAATATAAGAACCTAGAGAGATTTAATTAAGTATTTAACAATTAAATAATTTTTAAATAATCAATAGCTGATAAATTCCAAAAAAATATACTGTGAAATTTATTTTTGTTGTAACATTTCTGTTCTGAACTAAATATTCTGAAATGGTTAAAAACGCCAACGGAAATTTAAACTGTCGTTCCAAATGTTCAATCCGAACCAAATTAAGGATTCACCACAATGATGCATGAAAAAATGTCAGTTTAAAGTAAATACTGCGAAAAATAGTTAATTCAAGTCATCATCTACAGCGGTTTTGTTCCTATTAAACAAGCATTAATAATTGTGTTAAATGTTTCTGTCAGGACTCGACTCGAATTATATTTGGTTTTGACGCATGCTTCTAATATACATCAATTAAGCCGCCAGCTACGTACAAATTTCATCTGATACTAAGTTACGCTTCTTGATCAATCTTTCCTTCAGATGAATCCTCATTGGTACTGCCGTTTTAACATTGCAAGACATACACCACACCGTCTTAGAAAGTGATATTAAATTTGTTTGTCACTTGACAGAGAATTTGACTATATATATATATATATATATATATATATATATATATATATATATATATATATATATATATATATATATATATATATATATATATATATATTTGTTGTCAGTATAAACTACAAATTGCAGAAAATGGCAAGTACGAGACTTAATAGCTGATGACTGATAAACAACATTAAAGGTCAGTTAAAATGAGACATTTATCCTTATATCGTACTAGACGGACAGATTCTGCGCACTGTTAGTAGTTTTATATCTTACTTATCTTTCTCACCTAATGTAGGACATCGAAAGCAAACCACCACCACTGATCTTTATTCAAGGTAGTGCTAAACAGACAAGAGAAGAATGCATTAATGAAACAGTTAAGCAAGATCAAAACAATACATATCTCTGTCAAACGTAGGATAATATTGTAAAATTTTATACAAATAGAAAGCCCAACAGGTGTATAGAGGAGCTATTGAATGTATGACATATCATAGTATTTTATAGCCGAGTGATCTTGAAATGCAATGGCTATAAAATGTCGACTCATTGCATATCAATTTAGTTCATACATTCCATTCTAAAGAAATTTTTAGTTTAATACTATCGCTCATTACCATGTCCGCTGAAGCTAGCGACAACATATTAGCCTTCAGTCACGATAGCTGACCTCACCTTGCGTTGTGTTAATTCACTGGCACATTGCCATTCGTTAAGGACGGATTTATCTATCTACATCAAACAATTAGATCGTGTCGGGTCTTCTGAACTTTCACTCCATCGTACTTGAATGATTTTGAATGGAAACATTGACTCGAATAGAGGATACGATTCGGTGCTATCCAAGTTGCGCAAGATATCTGAAAGATTGCATTAATCATATAAATACTTGACGAGCTGCAAATCACAGATTAAAAGTGGTGTTTCAATAGCGGAATAAACAGCGTTAATACGTCGAGTCTGCGTATAGAGACTGATCAATTTGATTTTCATTTTCATGATATCAAAGACAATAAGGAAATATATAGTTTGATTTTTTTTTAAATCACTACGCTATTAACGAATTAAACAAACAACCAATTCTTCTCAAAATAAATACGATTTTAGGATAGCAAAAAGCAAAAAATCCTATGTCCTACTAAGTAATGAGATTAGCGTTTATTACCCAGTCTTAAAATTTGCAAATATCTTCACGAGAAATTTTAAGTATATCTTATATAGGTATATTTCAACAAGAAATGGACTACAATTTGAATGCACCCATAGAAATGGCAAAACAAGACAATATAAATCGTTGTTTTTATCAACTCATTATTAAAACTAGAGAAAGAAGTGCGTTCTATTCAAAGTATTAAATGATTTCTCGTAGCCCATGCCGCTCTATTTTATGTGTCTAACAATTTAATTTTTTATCGTTTGGTTACGTATGTAAGGTTTGCTTATGCTTGTGAATTGGGTTTATATATAGATAAGAAGCGACAATGATTATTCGCCTGTATTATACATGACAAATAATTAAGCATAGTACTATATTGTTCCCCAAGGAGTCATAAGAAATGCAGCATTATGAGATTCGCGAAAGTGTTTCGCGCCTAAGTATTAAAATTTAAAAAAAACTGTGGATCCTTCTACGCGTCCGGAAAAGTAATTTTTAAAAATCGTGGCATCACGAATAGGTGAATGTGTCAATCTATATGGTTTGATTATAATTATTTTATAAATGTCAGTATAGATTAGAGTACACATGCATGTGTATAGGTTGTTATTTGCGTGGGGGTGATGCGGATATTTTCTTGTATACATATGAGTATAAAGGAACAGGTATTAAGAGCGGATATTAGGGTAGACAATACAAATACTTAAGAAAGTAAAAAAGGTATAAATCGTTCTGTCTTGATTAAGAATACCACATTTTCCAGAAGTTTTATCTTTGAGTATGGTATCAATCCTGAAGATGGGACTGGAAATTAAGTCCCGAGATTTCGGAGTCTCGGGTTTCAGAGTCATTTTCAGGCAAGCAACTGATGGATAACTTTAGAGTGAAGGGAAAATTGAGAAGCCATCAATCAATGACAAACAGAAACTCTGCATCTGTAAATATAAAGTATCCAAATTTTACATTGGCGAGTTATCAATGATCCAAAATAAACAGAAAAATAACAAGTGCAATTTCTAAAGATTGCACAATTTGTTAGTAACTGTGCTATTAGATTATCAAGAATTGACTAAAACCATGGACTTCTATTTTCATCAGCTGTCGAAAAGTTAACCAAACCAACAAGCTAGATTGAAATATTTCAAATAATCCTTCAAACCACCCACACCAACATACATTATATTAAAATGGCTGCATTCATAATTAATTTTAATTTGACACAGCATAAACAGGTGAAGTCAAATTCCAAATGAAATATGCTGTTAAAAAAATTCAACTGGCAACCCTTGAAAAATGAAACAATGGCATTGTATCATATAAGTACATATTTTTTAGTTAAAACTAGCCAAAAATATTATAAAACACGAGATACACGAAACATGCTTCAGAACGTTTCGATTTGAGTATTGAGTAAGTTTGTTTGTTTCCTTTGAGACATCTATCTTCTTGCATGAAAGAAGTAGCCGTATTTCTATCAAGAAAGACAGAAGAACAATTTACATAATCTCTGCTAACAAAATTGATTGAGTACTATCAAAAACAAACGGCTATAAATAACAAGATGGCAGGCTATAGAATAATTTTAGGAAAAGTGTATTGTATCGACAGGGTGGCATAAAGCTTATGCAGATAATTTATGAAATAAAAGTTATTCAAACTAGAATACTTCGTCAACTGTAGATAGACTGTTTAGAACATGTAAACACTTGAAATAGTTTAAAAATGTTTAAATGCCATTAACTAATCTCTCGGTCGGAAAACACATGAAATTAATGACAAAAACTCTAACTTTAAACTTTAATATAAGAACAATTTTAAATTTAAAAAAAATTATATTTGGCAGCATGCGCTCTAATCACAACATTGAATGTACAAGAGATTGACGAAATTAATATTCTGAATTTTGTTAAAAATTTGCATGGGGGAAACCAGACTATTGATTAATTTCAGAAATGAGCATAAAATATACGTAAACTTGGCCACATAAATAATCCAAACCTGATTAGTCATTCATTAGAAACTGACTATTATACCATCCATGATGGATGTGATTGGATACCAATTTACCGACGTAAACGCTATGCAAGATCCTAAATGAAATTATTTTTTTAAAAAGCTCTAGAGAGAATGTAATGAAAGCCAAATCAGTTGAAAAATCTTTAGGTCCACTACTGAAAACAATAGTTTCAAATGATAGGAAAAGTTGTTTGGAATTGATGTTAGAAGATATGGCTAGCAAACGCATAAAAAAGTGAATAACTGGTTAATTGCTAAGGTTTATACCTATTTGCTAGCTCAGATAAATAGGAAAACAAGATAATTTACATTACATTTACATATTTAACAATCTATACAATTTTATACTTATACATCTTATTTGCTTTTATTGTATAAGAAGTACTGCGTATGAAGAGAAACATTTTTATTCCATAACTCTGTTGCTCGACGTATTACAGTACATTGGTTGCAATAGTCAATTTCTCCGTCAATTTTATTGAGCTATGGTTATGTTGTTTATTATTTCGTAATGCCTTATGCAATAAACCTTTACTAATGCAGAACTTTGTAGGCAAACTAGAATATCACGTTTTTATAGCTACTTACTTTGTGTCCAAATAGTTTTCCCATATTCATGAAAATGGTTCTATTCTGATTTTGTATATAATTTCGCTGATAAGTGCCGATTAGGTTTATATTTATTTGTTAATAACCTATATTCCAAACCAAATAACGATTTGTATTCACATGGCATGCTGAAGTATTAGGAAAAATTATAAGACACATCCTTACTGTGGGCAAAATAAAATATTACGTTTTAATATCTATTGACTTGGCGTCTAAATAGTTTTCTAATATTCATGAAAACGGTTCTTTCCTGATTTTGTAAACAATTTTCCTGATACGTGCCGATGATGTTCATATTACTTATTTGTCAAATTCGTACAGGCCGAACCAAAATAAGCGACATTTATTCACACGATCCGCTGAAGTATTACGAACATATATAAGGCACATCCTTATTGTAGGCAAAATGTAATATACCGTTCAAAGAGATATTTATTTGGCGTCTGAATAGTTTTCTCATATTCATGAAAATGGTTCTTTCTGGATATTCTATAAAATTTCGCTGATGGGCTCCAATGAGTTGCATATTACTTATTTGTTGATAACCAGTATGTCAATGCATAATAAGCGACTTCTACTTAAATAAAACGCTGAATTATTTCGTACATACGTATGTCACATCCTTAATGAAGCTAAAATTTAATATCACGTTTTAAAGTCTATTTAATTTTGGCATTGCCGCGTTTTGCGTACGTGGGTTATAGCTTTGCATTAACAGTATCACAAAGATCAGACTGATTAAACTATCCAGTGTTTTGACTTTGATCAGGTTAGGTGAGTAATCCTCCCTTTATTCCGAAGGCTTTAACATCGTTCTTACTAATCACTGGACATGAGGTATTGCGCGATATTTGTTTGCTGGCAACGATTCGGAACTGCAAAACCCGTTCGATCATCCGGCAAATACTCGCATATATACACAGCACAATACTCCCTATCGCAGATTTAAGTAAATGTGGTAACCGTATTCCGAAACCGTTCTATTTATATTTTATTTTGTTGACTCACCAATTATTTTAATCAAAGTATTTATCTTAGTATCTAAACTCAATATGTGCATATGCCTAGCGCATATGCAAACACTTACTTACCAAATATATATATATATATATATATATATATATATATATATATATATATATATATATATATATATATATCTTATAAATAGGAAAACACAAATAACAAAGTGGATAAAGTCCATTTATTTCGTGAATACTAATCCTCTCTTATACAATCATAAATATTTATACATTTTGGGTTTTCATTTGATTATGCTAGTGGTAACAAATCTGACTCGTTTTTACTGCTGTTTCTTGTTTTGACTAGTTGGTGAGTGTGTATGCGTTTGTGTTTGTGTGTATGCGTGTTTGCATGTAAAGGTCATTCTCGCAGTATTGCGAAGTGATGTCTGATATCTTGTCATTATTGTTTTGATAGCTTGAGAATTAACCATTTGTGCGCATTGTTCACTGTTACATATACAAGTGCTATTTTTCCCAGTATAGTTGATCGTTTCACCTCGTTGCGCAAAGTTTTCACGTGGTAACAACGCCAGTGTTGATTGCAGTGTTAAACGCTCACATTGTTTGGAGACTTCTGTCATCGTATGCGCCTCTGTTATTTCCACTTCAGTTTGTTGCCAATCCGATTGTACGTTTGTTGATTCTAGTCGAGGGCCTGTTTGTTCTCGGCTGGATACTAGTAGATTGTTGTTGAATTTTGTTATTCTTGGCCAATCGATAAGGATATCATGTTGATGAAACTTTTGAATATTAAGGTCAGGTGCTTGTTGTTTTATGTAAAGTGCTTCGTAGATAAGTAATAAATTTTCTGATTTTGATTTATGGTAGACATGTGTGCCAATATATGATCGGAAATAGCTGATTTTCCTGACGGTGGCAAGCCTTTGTTAATCAATTTCTGTGGCAAATGTTGCTGGATTCTGCTTATCAATTGCTTCTTCGTACGTCCGATATATGTGCTACCGCACATACATGAGAATTTGTAGACTATGAATGATTTGGAGAGAATTGGCAATTGATCTGTGGCATCCAACCTCATGATTCTCTGTGTACTAAATGTCATATTAACTTTAACACTGGGAAAGTTGTCCTTAGTTATTCTATTCAGCCGCCGTGCAATTATTGAGGCTGGTACGTCGCCTCTAAATGGTAAGTTTAGGAAAACCTGCTTGCCGGTATCCTCTCTAGTGCGAATCTGCCGTGGTCTGATGTTGACATCAATGAAACGCTCTGGGTAGTTGCTCATTAGCAAGATCTTCCTGAGGTAGCCCAGTTCTTCCTCAATCTTGTGTTCAGAGCAGATCTTCCTGATTCTGTTTGCTAGGTTGTTTACTAAGTTTCTTTTGTGGGATTTTGGCACACTACTGTTGTAGTGAATGTATTGTCCGGTGAAAGTGGATTTTCTATGTATGGCCAGTGTCAAATCTCCGTTTGCTTCTCGAGTGAGTTTGATGTCAAGGAAGGGAAAACTGTCGTCTTTCTCTACCTCGAGAGTGAATTTGATGTCTGGATCGACTCCATTTGCTTGTTTGAGGATTTCGGAAGGGTCTTCTGCTTCTGAGATGGACAACAAGATATCATCTACATAACTTTTGTAGAGGGCGCACTGGTCAATTCTACCTTTTAGGCTCGTTTTTTCCAGGTGATACATGTATACATCTGCCAGGAGGGGTGCGATGCAACTTCCCGTAGCTACACAATTGATCTGGCGAGTAGTATATCCCTTCGAATGAAAATTGCACGTTTTTAGTACATGCTAATATGAGGTCTTTGATGTCATTGGTGTCTATAGGGAAGTCAAAAAACTCATTTTTGATGAGGTCACACAAGATCTCCGTTGTCTTATCCAGTGGTATGTTTGTAATTAAGGATGAGACGTCAAGCGAGACCATTTTATTCTGTAGGATGTTCTTCCTCTTCAATTCATTTGCTAGTTCGAAGGAGTCTTTGATGGTGTTGGCGTTTATGATGCTCCGTATTGGTTCAAATAGTTTGCAGAGAAATTTGGCTGGTTTATGTTGTGGAGCGTTGATCATTGACATAATGGGCCGCATCGAAGGAGCTTCTGAGGCTGTCAAGACTTTATGAGTTTTTGATTTGCCGTACAATCTTGCGTTGTTTGCTCCGACTGGTTTTGCTTTTTGGATGTCTTCTGTGAATTTTGATCTAATCTCGGAGTCAGCCATCGATGTTAGAACATGTTTTTCCATCTTTTTGAAAATTGCATTAATTCTTGATTCGATGTTCGTTGAATCATCTTTCTGTTTGATGTCATGGTTAAATTTACATTGGTCATATATTATATCGTTTATGGCCTTCCTGTAAGCGTCGGCTTCAAGTATAAAGATTCCTGATCCTTCGTCGAGTGTGGCAAGTCGTATGGATTTGACTGATTGGAGTTTTTTGAGTTCGTCTATGTGCTGTTTTGTGATGATTTGGCTGCCTTTGAATTCCTTCTTGTATTGTTCTAGTGCGCTTACTATCTCAGCTTTCAGTCCTTGTCCATTGAATGCATATATATACATATATATATATATATATATATATATATATATATATATATATTGTGTTATTATACTATAATTATATATATAATTATTTATTTTAGATAAATGTACATATATTCATATACAAATATATCTCTTAGTTGTGTAACTTCGCAACTTAATAACTATTAAATTTGGAGACTATTATTTTGTCCATACTATCTCTTCCTTTCTATTATTATTATTGATCTAACATCGCTCTAGCATTCACTCTCTTTCTATCTGGGTAATTTGCTCTTATATTTGAACCAATTTGTTACTAGTTGCGCAATACCTCATACGCAATTACACACATTAGAAATCCCCGCTTAAGAGAAAACACAGTATTTGACATTCTAGTTTTACGTTTTATCAGTTTTGGTATATCTAAATTTCATAACCGTTACATCACAGCAGTACATTTATAACAAAAACAGTCCATACTTTTTCTCTTCCTTTAAACATTCTGCACAAATTATGAAATTATTTATACTCAGTGAATTTGAGATAGCTGTAATTATATATATGGACTTGGTCTGCTAATTGCAGATATTGATATATATAGAGAGAGTAGTATATATATATATATATATATATATATATATATATATATATATATATATATATATATATATATATATATATATATATATATAGTTGCTGAGTGAGGTTTTCTATGTGCTGGTGAGTCAAAAAAATAAAATAAAATTAGAACAGTTTCGGAGCGAGGTTTCCACATTTACCTAAATCTCCTAATGTGAGTTTAGTGGTGTATATATGTGTGACTATTGGCCTGACGATGGAATGGATTTTGAAGGTCCAAAATCTTACAGGCAAACAAAAATCACGCAAAAACTCATTTCCAGTGATAAATATGAACGATGCTCAAGCCTTTGGAATAAAACGGCGATTACACACCTAGTCTGATCGAAGAAAAAACAGTGGATAGGTTAATCAATCGGATCTTTGTGAAATCGTTAGTGCAAAGTTGCAACCCACGTAAGCAAAACACGGCAATGAAAAATATGAAGCTGGCACCCTGCAAAAATTCAAAAGCTAAATATCAAGGTAATTACTTGACGTCTATATTTTTCTTATATACATGCAGCGTGTTCTTCTTCATTTTGTTTAAACTTTTGCTGATCCGTTCTGACGAGTGTCATATAACTTAT
The DNA here is from genome assembly GCA_029291075.1 of Eudiplozoon nipponicum. Classification (NCBI taxonomy): domain Eukaryota; kingdom Metazoa; phylum Platyhelminthes; class Monogenea; order Mazocraeidea; family Diplozoidae; genus Eudiplozoon; species Eudiplozoon nipponicum. The sequence goes on from JAQBSW010008713.1 coordinate 26,799, forward strand.
TTGTTGATAACCAGTGTGTCAATTCAGAATAAGCGATTAATTTTCACACGAACCGCTGAACTATTGCTCACAGATATAAGGTACTCCTAACAGTGGGGAAAATAGAATTCCATGTGTATCATGTATGTATGCATCTAATTTATTATAGTGTTACACATTTCATATTAAAACAGGTATAGTTTATATGGCCCGATTCCGTCGAGCACGAGGTTGGATAGATGATATTTTTACCTTAAAATGAGAACTAAAAAGGCATAGATATTGCCAACCAGAAAGAGCTTTCTTTCGAGACATCGGTGGTGCATTTGACACAACAGATCGCAAAATTGTATTCAATATTATGTTGAAATGAGTAATTGTCTCTAAATTTGCATATTATATACCCGCCTTTAAGTCACACATATCTGGTCGCGTTAATTTCTTTAATACAAGAAATAATGTCCATCAAAATTTTCTAATTTTACAAAAATATCTTTAATTTTTATATAACATATCGTTATGAGCTGTACTCTGCCCTACATTCTGAATTCAGGCGTGGCAGTTCTTCCAGGCGGTAGATTAGTCGATTCGGTATTATTGTTAAAAAGCAGAGATTCTGCTCGGGTCAGTTTAAATAAATAAGCTCTCATCAATGACTCTTTGGGTATGGAATTTGCACCATTTAAATGTAAGACATTCTATAGGATCATGTATTACTAACTTCATTTATGTGGCTTCCAGGTAAAAATCTGAACTTATTTGACAGGTTCACATCTCTGGGATGCTGTACCAATAACTCGTGTGATATGAGTGATGAGGTGGATGTGAAAATCGCGAAAGCAAAAGTAGCTTTCACCCAACTTCTGTTTATGTAAAAACTAGATTATTTCAATTTAGTTGTGCAGGAAGGTTCACTACACACAACTCAAGCTGTTCTTTGAAATCTAAAACTTTGGAAGTATAAAGGCATTCAATGGCCATATTTGGAAAAAGCATAGCCCAAATAATTTACCATCAGAGAATAAGCGACACTGAAATTTGTAGTCGTATTTTAGGAGTAAATTAAATGTTCCCAAGAAACTCCATGAATATGGAGCCGGCTTATCCTCCAAAAGGAGTCAGCCACAGTAAAGTAAAGTAAAAGTAATAGACAAACAATCAATGCTCCACCACCAGCGATGACTCAAACAATTATTACGTAGATCTTCAATTTGATTGCTAAGTGGAGCATGATTCTCTCAGCCAACACAATATTGACGTAATAAACATGGAGGCAGATGGAAACTGATTTTGCGCAGAGCTACCATGCAATTTATCATACCCACGATTGCTAGTCGGCAATAATTAATATCCCAACATTTGCCATGGAAAGTACAGTCATGTTGAAGCTTTCAGAGTAAAGATACCTGTGGAAGCTCATCACTTAATGTGACAGACACATCCTGCGCCTATAAAATAAGAATATTTAAAAAAATATGAGTGAAATTATGCAAACCAAGCCTGATAATCCTGGATATGGTAAGCAAAAATCAGCTTAAGTAAAAAATCAAATTGATAAAATAGCGCAAGTTTATCTACTAGGACGGGGTCTGCGTGTGCGTCATAGTTCTTTGTTAAGCAAAAGGTATAGAGAGGGTCATGTAAAACAAATAAAATGGACCCCAGCATTGTTTGGCAGTATAGAACGGGGTCGTTATACAGGCAACGATGCTTGTGCTATTCCTAATACACAGCACTGGATCTTGCTCAGTAGTGATATTATTACGCATTTATTGCAGTCAATTATTACTTAGTCATCTATTCCTTAATTTGCAAAGTAAGATAAAGCTATGAAGAGAAGCGGCGTTACAAGTTATATATATTATATGGCCTTGACTTTACTGTCTGCTTATTCCAGTTAATGTGTTGCATAGCTGTTTAAGTTAGCTACAATTTGTGTTTTTTTAATAATATACTTTATCTTTAAACCAGATTCAGTGACATTAAAATTTTAAATCATTTCCAATTTACAAATAAAATTTATTCTTGAGAAGTGTATAATAATGTGACAGCGAATATCATAATATTATGTTGATGTACTGTTGTTCCTATGTACGACGACGGTTAAGAGTGTTTTTATGATTAAAACAAAGATGTATAATTTGTAATATGTTATGAGCTCACCTATCGTACTTACTGGATACCCATTCGTTTCCTAACATGTTGCTCAATAGAAAAAATGAATAGTAGTCGTCGGGCCGGCTGCTACTAATAAGAGTTAACAGGGAAGACGAGACGAAGCTATATACCATTTTCCTGGAGAAAGGAGCTTATTCTTAGTCAAGCAACGATAAATTTCATTAGCAAAGCACACATCGTAAACTTATACTAAAACAGTGATCTCCGTAATCGTACAATAATAATGTACACACACGAAGAAAAAACAGACAACAAATTACCTGAGATATAAATAAATGTAAAGTTTCAATAAACCCTTTTTTAAATTTGTGTTTTCAAATTCAACGTGCTCAGGTGCACAATGAACATTTTTGAAATCCTTGGATACATAAAAACTACTTTAAATAGCAAAAGACCTACACGCATCAACAGTTTCTTAGTTTGGAACTTAAATACGCAAAGAATTGTATCGTACAACTCACCAGGGTTGATATTGGTGTCTACTGACATTTGAATCAGGGCAGTCAGATTTTTGTTCGTCTCTTCGTCGTTTCGTGAGTCATATATCTGCAACAGCAGAGAATCCTTGCTAGAGGGTTGCAAACGAGTGCTGCTGAAGGCAGACTGCGCTGATTTTGCATCCGTAATTGAACCTTCACTACTGTAGAAGATACGCAGCCGACACGTGAGTGTTGAATTGGCCAAATAGTTAACGATTCGGTCGTCATGCAGAATAGGTTTCAACTCAATTTCATCCTTTAAATGATTGAAATAATATTTGACATATAAGATGGAAAAGCAACTGCTTATATTAAATTAGAAGATTAGAAAAATCCCTAATGTACTGATGACGTAATTCAATAAGACAAGTTGAAGAGGAAAAATCAACGGATATCAATAAATTTGAAAAATTGTACTAAATCTAATAATGTAATACTTGGTGTGTATTTTTAGCTCCAAAATTTGAATTTATTACCTAACACTGATACAAACTGAAATTGTTTTATAGTTTAAACAAACTAATTCGTTTAACAAGGTTACTTAGACAAAAATTGAAATATACAAATACTAATAATATATGAAACACTGGACATCACTGCAGACGAGTTTAATGTCAGTGTCATAGTTTCTGCATTTTAATTTATCCTCGTAGCACATAAATTCTGTTAAAAATCATCACAATAATCACGCCAAATAGTGTCAGGCAATCAAGAGGTTGTAAAATCCACACAATACTTTCAATAATCATATGTGTATGAAAGTAAATTTTCAATATATCATGTTACTGTAATGCTATTATGGATAAGATGATTTCTGCTTGGTACAACAAAAAGGTGAATGAGATCAGCAAAGCTAAAGTACTGCTTATAGGGAAATGAGAGGATTTAAATTCGCCATAAAAGTTTAATGTACATGCAGGTTTCCCTTAGAAATCTAGATTATATTATAACACGCAGCTCCGTGTTACAACCCAACGAAGGTCAATTTTCACAAAAAGAGTTCTCCTAATGGTCAATTAGTCTAACTCTGTATTTACACAATATTAACTGTGATTTTAGCAACAATCTCTGTTAGTTTCAAGCAGTTTAAATTGAGATTTCTTGAACTGCAAATTTAATTGTAATTGATAGGGTTTTGTTTAATAAATATACACACCCGCGCGTAATACGCAGATAACATGCGGTGAATTCTAATGCCTTTTTGTTCAAACAATGGATTTATCGACATTTTTTGCATTAACCACATTTTTCACAACTACTAACAGTTCAGTCATGACTAAACACATACAAACCTCAAGTGTTTCTCAATATATTTCCTAGACTTCATAGTTGAATGGATTATTATAATTCAAACATTCAAAACCCAGCGAACAGTGGAATAATTATTTGTGATGTTTTTTAAGACTGTTTTTACACGATTTTTATCCAGTGACAATATTTCCTGTATTTGATCTCTTCTATTATCAGTGACTTTAAACGAATTTGCTATTCAGACTGGATTTGTATCATTGTACTTTTTCAATCATTTGCATGAATTCATCACGATTCACACGATTATGTTCATGATAATTACATTTGTATAAGACATTTATTTGTGTTGACAATATTTCATTTTGTTGCCGTCTAGAGCACGGTCCATTTTGTTTAACTGTGAATTGATTCATGTTTTGAAACATAGCCTCTAATATACGTCTGAAAACGGTTGAGCCTTCGTACTTAACCCTTTGGAAAAAGGTCAGGGATTGATCATGGAACGGGTGGGGATAGCAGCTACCATGAAAATAGGGGAAATAATTACTAAATAGTCAGCTATCTCGCAAAAGCTATTAATATTACAAAAAATCCTACTACAATCTATATTACTAACAACAATTAAGCCGTTTCAGAAAAGTAATGGGTTTAATGATGAAGCTGGCAATTACAAGTGTTTTCTTACACACACAGAAATATATATATGATTGGTAAGTGTGTATGCGTTTGTGTCTGTGTGTGTGCCTGTTTGCATGTAAAGTTCCTCCTCACAGTATTGCAAAGTGATGTCTGAGTTCTGGTCATTATTGTATTGATGGCTTATGAATTAACCACATGTTCGAATTGTTTGCTGTTACGTGTACGAGTGCTATTTTTCCAAGGGTAGTATTTCGTTTCACCGTTTTGCTCAAATTTTTGTTCTCACTTAGTAACAGCGCAATTGCGCATTGCAGTGTTGAACGCTCGTATTGTTTGTGCATCTTTTTTTCCTCTTGAGTTTGTTGCCAATCCGATTGAATGTTTGTTGATTTTAGTCGAGGGCGTGTTTTGTGTTTCCTGGATACCATAAAATTGTTGTTGAATTTTTTTATTTGTGGCCAGTCGATTAGAATATCATGTTGATTAATGTGTTTTTTCTTCCTAATTAGAAATATACTGTGTAATATTCGAAGGCAATGGACATTATATATATATATATATATATATATATATATATATATATATATATATATATATATATATATATATATATATCCATGCCGTTTTAATTAACACAGTATTCTTATAATTAGGAAAATAACACATAAATAACAAAGTGGATAAAGGCCATTTATTTCGTGAATACTAAACATCTCTTATACAATCATACATATTTATACATTTTGGGTTTTCAATTGATTATGCTATTGGTAACAAATCTGACTCGTTATTACTGTTGTTTCTTGTTTTGACTAGTTGGTGAGTGTGTATGCGTTTGTGTTTGTGTTGTGTATGCGTGTTTGTATGTAAAGGTCATTCTCGCAGTATTGCGAAGTGATGTCTGAGATCTTGTCATTATTGTTTTGGTATCTTGAGAGTTAGCCATTTGTGCACATTGTTCACTGTTACATGTACAAGTGCTATTTTTCCCAGTATAGTTGATCGTTTCACCCCGCTGCGCAAGATTGCTATTTTCGCTTGGTAACAACGCTAATGTTGATTGCAATGTTAAACGCTCACATTGTTTGGAGACTTCTGTCATCGTATGCGCCTCTGTTATTTCCACTTCACATTGTTGCCAATCCGATTGTACGTTTGTTGATTCTAGTAGAGGGCCTAATGGTTCTTGGCTGGATACTAGTAGATTGTTGTTGAATTTTGTTATTCTTGGCCAGTCGATAAGGATATCA
>JAQBSW010008714.1:0-32564 GCA_029291075.1 Eudiplozoon nipponicum
AAAAATCAGCAATTTGCGAACATGTACTACTCACAGGTCATGCTGTTAGTAGTAACAATTTTTCAGTTCTCTACAAGGCAAAAACAGAGAAAATGCTTCTGGCTTTTGAAGCTATTGCAATTAATAAGCTGAAGCCCTGCTTAAACGTGCAGAAAATAATTCAAAAAGAAATTAAATTGGACTGGAACAAAGACATAACTGACATGCCTTTAAAAATAGCCAACGCTTCGCAAAATACGACACATACATCAATTACGGACGCAATTACAATGAAAGCGATGACACACCAAATGACGTTACGCAAAAGGAGTGGTCTAAATTGCGCAAAAGTAGTGGTCTAAATTGCGCAAAACAAAGGCTAGCATAACGAAGAGGAGATTGGTTACAACACATGTACAGTGGGATTGGATGAACGAATATACTAACGAATCCAGAACAATGGCTGTAGATACTGGTAGAAATAAGATTTATTAATAAATGTTATTCCATGGAGTCGCTGTTTTTTCTTATATATATATATATATATAGAGCAGAGATATAGAGAGATATATATATAGTATAGTTGTTGAATGGGTGTTTTATGCAACTAAGTGCAAATGCATGTATAGAGTTTAGTTACTGAGACCAATTCTTTGTTTAAACCATTGGTGAGTCAATAGATTCTTTAAATATACAGAAAGAACTGCTTCGAAATAAGGTTAACACATTTGCTTAAATCTGCCATTGTAAGCATTGTACATTTTATGTGTGATTAGAGGCCTGATGATGATTCCGGAAGGTATGAATCGAAATGTCGCCGGTCAACGAAGATTAGTTCGTACCTCATCACCAGTGGTTGGCATGAATGATGTCGAAGCCTTCGGAAGAAAAGGACGAATCCGCACCCAGCCAATAAGAAGACAAACTGGAGCATAATTGGAAAAGGGGATCAATCGGATTTTTGTGAAACTGATAGTGCAGAGCGAGTAGATGCATTGTCTTTAAAACTGTGAATCTTATAATGTTGAGTTTTGTAAATTATGGCTGTAGTTACCCTGTTTTATTTATCTGCTCATTAGCTGGTATAATGAATATAAAAAGCCAATTGCGTTACTTCGTGTAGTTTATTATTCTACTGATAAAATGGAAGATTTTCAACTTTTTCCGTATATTTATTTAAATATTGTAATAGTTAAAAAAGGAATTTTGTATTTTAGAATATATTTGTCATATCTCTACAAGTGTAACACCATTGAAGGAAATATGTTGCGCGACCGGGAATAGATTATTTACCTGATCCTGTTCTTTAATTAAGTTTGCGAGCTTGAAGTAACATTAATCCCATTGATTTAACCAGTCGTCGAACAACTAACATAACTACCGCCATCCGCAACGCACTGACGCGTTTCGAACTCCCATGATCATCATCAGAGTACGACGGCAAACTGATTATCGAGGATCAAACCGCATTGAATATATATGGAAATCAAATTTAGATATGCGGCTCTCACCTCTAGCAGTCAGTGCGTTGCGGCTGGCGGTAGTTTTGTTATGTTGTTCGACGACTGGTTAAATACAATGGGATTGGTGTTTACTTCAAGCCGCAAACTTGATTTAAAGAATTGTTACCACCACCCGCGCAATCAATTATTGTTAAATTGTATTACCTATTCCTTTTTGGGCTCAACAAGGTGTTTGCATCCACTTCCTTCGGTTTGAATCCGGATCTTGCGACTTCTGGTTTCGGAAGTCTTTATCAACTGAAAGCACACCCAATAAATAATTTTACATTCAATAAGTCAAATATCCGCTGCGGTAAGCATGAAGCGCATGTACACATGAGATTGTAAATTTCGTTCATGTTGACTTGTTTATCCTTCTGGTTCTATTTAAATTAATTTTTTACTAGGTGCGCAATACATAATGCACAATAGTTTATACAATGATGACGATATATATCAAATATTGAATAAGACAGAAAATGAAATTCAACCAACACACCTGATTCGTTCTTATTGGAGACTCATCAAGTACCTGCTCCTTATTATTTTCAACAAGGTTTTGTGTTCTCTGTCCACAATTTCATTCAGATTATTTCAGGATGTTCTTCCAATTCTCTTTTTTGGCGACATGCCTATAACATTAACAAATTAATGAGTAATAAGAAAGTGTCAAATTATTTAGCAATGAAGCCATTTGTACCTATTGTCAGATATAAGGATCACCGACATTCATTAGATAAGTGTGTGTATTGTATGTGTGCCTGCGGATGTCTACAACTTTAAAGTATTCATTCAAATGTGATTACCTGCATGTGTACGCTCATCTGAGTGAAATTATAGTCATTATAACACTAGATAAGCGTGCATCATGAAAATACGTGTGCATGTTTATAACTGTGAAGTATTCATTTTAATATAATTGCATGCACGTGCATGTTCACCTCAGTGAAACTACAGTGGTTTATATAAATTACCTTTGCACGTGTCGGACTAACTGTTTTACTCCTAGTTTATTAATAAGGTGTGTAATGGTAACATCGATGGTTAAGTGGTGGTCGGGTAATATAAATTACCCAATGGCAAAATTTTAAAACTCAAGATTGTTGCAACTCTAGCGACTACTTGATGATGACTTTTAAAGAGTGTCTATACCAGTGTATGCAATGTCTAGCTTATACCAACACGTATTTTATAAAAACTTGTCATTTTGTTCAAGTTTATTATGATTTCTTTAGGCGCCATAATGACAGTCTTATATAGACAGATCGGATTTGACCAGTTGTAACTTTAAGTAAATACTAAATAAGTCCTACATGAAAGAAAGGTTAAACAGAAGCATAAGTTTTTATATAACTAAAAGTTACATACAACGAGCAACTTCGGTGACTTTGATTTTTTGATCATCATCAGAGTAAGACGGAAAACTGACTAGCGAGGATCAAACCGCAATGCATATATATGAAAAGTAAAATTTAATATGCGTCTGTCATCTCTAGTACTCTCGCATACATTGTATTTGACTTGATATGTAGGCTGTACAATTTCCATACAGTCACGAACATAAAAGTTCTGCATCTGCTATATATATATATATATATATATATATATATATATATATATATATATATATATATATATATATATATATATATATATATATACGTTTTAGTGAAGGTAGTTTTGTTATGTTGTTCGACGACTGGTTAAATACAATGGGATTGGTGTTTACTTCAACCTCGCAAACTTGATTTACACTATGGAATGAGTTGTAAAACGTGAAAATTCCCACAAATTCATGTTCCGGCCACAGTAATTCTGGAAAGTGATTGCATTCTCACTAAAATCGTAACCAGTCTAGTAGCTGAATCACATTTATTATTTTATGAACTGTTTAGTCTATACTGACAAATCACACACGCACACACAACATATATATATATATATATATATATATATATATATATATATATATATATATATATATATATTATCCCTGCTTTATCTTTATTGAGTAAATTCATAATAGTCAGGAATGATAAGAATGGGATTTTAACTCCATATCATTTGGTCTTCATACATAAAGCTCGTCACCTAAGCTATGGAAGAGCGCATTTCAGATAAATATTTTCTAAATTAGATTTGATTTAGGCATCTACCTAAAAGTGACATTTTCGTAATGACGGAACTTTAATCTGTGTGTGAACACCTTGTTGCATCGACAAACATTGAGGCCGAGAACGCATCAGTGTGTCTATTTAGGGCTGACATAAATTCCCGAGAATTATCCCGCATTCGCGCGAGACTCAAAACGATGAAGCACCTGGAGAATGCTGGAAGCAGCAGCAGGGTATCGGGTATTAATTATAAATAAAGCGTTTTTATATAATTTGTTTTACTAATGGGGCGAGATTTTTCCGAGTAAAATACTACATATATTTGTATATATATATATATATATATATATATATATATATATATATATAATGTTGATTAATAAAGTGTGTGTGACGATTAAAATGACATCCAGTTCCTGCTATAATGAATCCTTTCGTACGTTGGCGGAACAAATGAATACTTTAAATGAAGAATTGAGACATATTAGTTCTCGTCTGTATGGAATGATAATTTTAGACATTGATGGAAACCACATTATGGGATCAGTTGAAATGAGCGAGAACATTAATTATAGCCGAACCCAGATGACAGCATACAAGCCTCTGCTGATGTCTGCATCCGAATTGACCTTTTATTCTCGAGCCTTATCAGAACGGCCCGAGCTATGGTTCAATAAATCTGAGGCTTCTGTATGAATGCAAGATTTCTTATATAAGTATTAACTGCATTCAACGCAGCCCAGATATCTGTGGATTTTTCAGTAACAGTCCGTTCGGAATTGCCCGCAGATCTGTACGCGGATCATGAAGTTTTGCTGAATTGTGAAGAATCACACTATTGCCAGGTGAACTTCCACCGGATATCACGATACAATTTAAACACTGGTTGTCCAAGCTTACAGATTCTTTACTGTGTCTGCAATCACATGAAGCTATCGTGTTATTGCTGCTTGACCCTTCCCGATATGGCGCTCCAACTAGCACGCCTGGTGGCAATGCTCGTCTTTTCTCAACGAAGAGTCATCACATCAATTTTGCGAACGGATTATTTGCTGTATCGGCCGTCCACACAAATACAAGTAACCAGAGTTCTGCTTCTGTTTTACCTGTCAAAGAAAATTAGTAATCAATTCCTTACAGTCTGTTGTTCGCTTCACCACGGTGTACAAAAATACCAAGAATTATCACCATAGTTGTTACTACTATTCCAGTACAAGAGAGACCGAAAAATTAAACTACATATTTTAATTCGACAACGAAATATCTGGACGAGTTAGCTTTATAAAAAGTAAATCAGAGCAATAATTGCAGCGAAACTTGTTGCACAATTTCGAAACGACCGCATTCATGGCATCCCTAGTAATCCCGGCTGAACCCCTGTTGTAATGGTCAACATTTGTTGGGCCACTAAAAATTTCTCCATCATCTTACAGCCGAGTTGTTGCCATAAATTTACAGGCTCATTTCCGTATACCGTCGGTACATTTTATAAAATAGGCCTAGAAGGGCTGTCCTAGTTAACATAAAAATCCAGAGAGACAAGTAACAGCTTCACTAATAGAATTAAAGGACAGGAAATAACAAAACATTGTTGGTTTATACAGCCTGTGTAACCATTCAAGAAAATAATTTATAGTTAACTGAGGAAGTTTGCACAAAAACACAAAATAAAATTTACATACTAGCCAAACAGTCAACATTAAAAATAATTGTTCTAAAGTAATTATACATCTACATTATTATATCCCTTAATTCCTAAGATATTTAAATTAAAAGTACATATATATATATATATATATATATATATATATATATATTATATATATATATATTTATATAAAGTCCTAACAGGAAAACTTAATCTAACAGTTTACGAAGCTTATAGCATGGATGTCTAAAATAATGCTTAAAACTATACAGTTGCTCAGCTGTTCACATAAAGTATAACTGAGCAGTTTCTAAGCAATCTAAATCAATAAGCTTACAAAAATATTATTATAAACTACAGAAATATCTATAAAATAAGAAAACCGTGAGCGTTCTAAAATAAAGCCGATAAAAATGGCATGGTACTGATTAACCAATCCGCCAATTATGCATTTGAACCTCTACACGATGAATTAGATAGACAGCTCTACGGAATTCAGCAATGATGGTCATCACACCGTAGTTAATAACACTTCGGATAAAACCCATACCTAGAGCGTGTAGTTGCAAAATTCCCTCGGGTATTTCTCAGGGGCATATCAAGCGGATTCGTGAGGGCCGGAAGTAGCCAATGGCTTTAAAACACTCATAATACGTTCGGATTCTAGCAATGATAGAAGCATTTGTGACAATTACGTGGCTTTTTGACCAGCAATGGGAGCATAGTTCTTTTAGCCAAAAGCCATTTTGAGATGGCGACAGAGCTTACCACATGACGGACTTTGATATACAGGATGATATCCCGAATCATGGAATTGTTGGTACTGAGAGTTATAGTTATACTAAATAGAGCTGTCATAGCGCCGTACAGTCTGCTCAGATTCCGATGGCTTGTGTTCGAAAAGAATTCTGGGAAACTTTGCCATGCATAAGGATGTCAATTAGAATTTAATGTTTTATAACACTTCACCGGAAAGCCTTTTATTTTACAATTAAATACGTGTTTTAGTTACCCCAAGACCATTTTCAATTTACACGAGTACACTGCAGTTTAAAGAAGGAATTTATGGTATTCCAAAGTATGTTGTACCTCGAAGGAACTTCTATATTGCGAACCTCGATTAATTAAAATTACCTGATCTGCGTTTTGATTAACGCAGCTTTCATTGTTCCATTAATTTTCTTTTTGTAAAATATTTAGACCTACTTTACCGTAGGTCTTCATCAGTTGCATTTCACGAAAAATATGAAGCACACGCGTTATTTCCTCTAGTCATAATATTTATATACCTCAGACTGACCTTTCATAACAAATTCGCGTGTCACATGTGTGTGTGTGCATTTTCATAACCGTTGTTTTCATCATAACTAATTTAGACCAGAGTGGCTGAATAATAATTTATCAATTGCATGCAATAACTCTTTAATCAAGTTTGCGAGCTTGAAGTAAACACCAATCCCATTGCATTTAACCAGTCGTCGAACAACATAACAAAACTACCGCCAGCCGCAACGCACTGACGCGTTTCGACCTTCCTTGATCATCATCAGAGTACGACGGCAAACTGACTATCGAGGATCAAACCGCATTGAATATATATGGAAATCAAATTTATATATGCTGCTCTCACCTCTAGCAGTCTCGCATACATTGAACTTGACTGGAAATGTCGGCTGCACGGTTTCTACGCAGTCACGAACATTAACTATTTGCAGCTTTCGCCACATATGCATATATAGGCAATACAATTTAACAATAATTGTTTGTGCGGGTGGTGGTAACAATTCTTTAAATCAAGTTTGCGAGCTTCAAGTAAACACCGATCCCATTGTATTTAACCATTCGTCGAACAACATAACAAAACAACCGCCAGCCGCAACGTACTGACGCGTTTCGACCTTCCATGATCATTATCAGAGTACGACAGCAAACTGACTATAGAGGATCAAACCATATTGAATATATATGGATATCAAAGTTAGATATGCGGCTCTCACATCTAGCAGTCTCGCATACATTGAACTTGGCTGGAAATGTAAGATTAGAATGCCTTGCGTACTTTACACACCAGTTTCATTTATAGTATATAGTTATTTTAATGTTACATGCAAATGCATTGTGTGTGCACGCCAAAAAAATGAAAGATACTACTTTTTCATGTTCTGACGTGAAACTGGTGTTTTTTCTGAAATTTTCAACAAGACTTCCCAAGTTAAAACATTTAAGAACAAAGAAAACGTTATAAACACTTAGCAATCCCTTCCTTGAGCGTCGTGTTCTAAAGGCTACCCAAGACAATCTTCGCCAACAATGAATTTAGAAGATTCTCTATTGTCATATCATTCACCAGTTTAGGAATTCTTTCATTAAGACGAAAATGTGCATATTCCGTGCATAAAAATATAGGCTTACCTGGAGTTTGATTTTACAAAGCAGATAGTGATATATTTTTGTCTACCGTCTGAAATGAAATGTCAATAGTTCTCTCAATTAGGCAACATGTAAATAAAGATGTCACTGCATAAGAAATCATTATCTTTTTTAACAATTATGTTCTGAATTTTATTTCACTCTCAAATGAATTACCGGCCAAATTACTTCCTAATAATTTGCGCGGTGTCTGTAGTACTGGTTTGTCAACGCTCGGAACGGATAATCGAAAATTGGGAAAATTAATCCAAAAGCATAACCCTTTTTGTGTATCCGAGGCAATGCGCACACAGCTGGTTTAGATTGTTTGGTCAATCTGTTCAACTGCCGTATCAAATGATTTGGCATCAATTAAAATTTAGTTTTCATTAATTTCTTTCATGTCACTTTGTTCTATTTCATTTGATGTGACTTTCCGACAGAGATATTCGCTTCATCTCATAAATTTCTCCGCCTTTTGTATGAAGTCTGATTTTTTCACTATGGTATTGTATCAACAAAGTATACCTTGCGCACATCTAATTTGTGTCGTTAAAAGAACAGATTCCGAAGCAGACGTGCCCTGGTTCGAGCTCTGGCCGCGGAATATTCTGGACAATACGTGAAGAGTTCTCAATAAGGATGAAACTGACATACTAGATGAATTACCTATACTACCTTATACAAAGCGAAGTGTATATTGGCAAATGTATGCATATAACGAGACTGGTGTTTAAATACAAATCTCAACCTTGATTTAAATGAGATTCTGAAGTGTCTAATATGGTGAAGGACTCAGTTGTTCTGCAATAATTTGACATTGACGTATTTGCCGGTAATTTCCAAGAACCAAAAAATTAAAAATATGGAATCATAAAATAATTGATTATGTTCATTTTGGTATTGACAAAATCATGCTTAAATTATTTCTAGCATAAGTCGATTACATAGATATGGAAGTGCTATTGATTATACAAAATTCTGAATCGCATTCTTTGGTTACAAGTGCTATTTATCATTTTTCAGAATTTCGATTATTAATCGCGAAAGTTAAAAATGTCATAATACTTAACAGTTTCACATAGACTTTGAAAGATTTGTTTCAAATACTATTCGAATAAACAGCCAATTTATAAACAACTAACGCAGATTATAAAATCTGGTTTGGTTAATTATGCTTCGTATTATAAATCTATTATATGCGCAAAAATATGCCTGGATGAAACATCATTTAAATTGCTCAAAGAATCAGCAGACGCGCAAACATCAGAATACTATGCTTTAATAATGTCTATGACACCATTATAATGAACTTTTTGAATGAGGAATCTAAGTTTGAACATCCGGAAGGCATATCCAATGAAGTAGGAAATCTTGAAATTTTTGTGAAAATGTAAATAAACTAGTAATTAATGCAGGCTCGATAACTTAATGTGTTGTAAAGAAGTTCGGGTCGGTTGGATACACAGACCACCTAACACAAAATTGTCGCCATATAAGTTCAATATTATTAGTGGTCAAATCTATGCCCCCATGCACTGATTAAGTGGTTAGTGTGCGTACTTGAACGTTTGCTTAAACTACTGTGAATTTATCCGGTTTTTGATTTGTTTCAGATCGTAAACCAAATTCAGTTTATAAATATTAAAAACAGAGAAATAATGTTTTATTACGTGATACCAGTGTTTAAATATGTTCAAATTGAAGAAACTTGACATTATAGTGCAAGGTCTGTTATTGTTATGAGATCTTTCTTTAAGCATAAATGTATTCGTTTAAACGAGATTTCGCACCTGTTTAATTAATTGTTAATTTTGTAGCGTCGTGTTCTTTCACACAAAGAGACTCCGAAGAATGTTCCGCAATATCCGGAATGCAAGTGTAGAAAGAGAACATAATTCCCATGGCCTACGTAAATTGGCCGAAAACTTGTGCAGGTATATCGGTAAATAATACTTGAGTTCGATATTAACAGCTGTTTTTCTATAATTGTTGGTAAAAGCGAGCGTGTCACATTAAACAAGACTCGTGGTTTTGCTGAATTAAATGTGCATGTTAATGCCGTTACAAACGCCAGGTACTTGAAAAAAATAAGGAGAAAGGATCGGTTTTTATCTCTGATAAAATTTATTTTATTTTTGCACATGGAAAGGGTACCATAAATTTTTATAAGGCTCATATTCAAAACGAATCTTTCGAACAACTAGATGAAATAGTGATGTTTAAATGCAGAGGCTAAATAACGGTATCGTGGAAAGAATATTATCATTTTATTAATCAGTTACGGTACCCAGAAGATTTTTTGCACAGCTTGCACAAATCTAAATTACGTGTCAATCGAAGACATTTTCAAGGTTGACATTGTCCATAATTGAACATTTAAAAGGAGATGAAGCAGTGTTTTGGGCAATAGTCGTGAGTGTATCTTGTGTATTGGATGAGTTAATTCTTCTTGCCAGAATGCTATTTCTGATGCTTTCGCCAGCTTATATCAAGAAAGGCAACACAAGAATAGTGAAGGAATTTGATAATTATATTAAACCTGGAATGTAGTGTGCTTTAATACCGACTGACATTGATAAACTTGTCCTTAACTCATCACAAATACGAACCGATCAACTAACACTGGAGGCTCTATGGCTGGGCCAAAATTATCGAATACATCTGTCATTTAAACGCGATATTTATTTTGAAGTAGCATTTGAACTGCTATTTGAACAAAGCCCACTTAGAACCCACAAGCATTGATTACAAAAGTTGGTCTGCAGCTTCTTTAGTTAATCTGAAATTGTTTAAATGCGCAAAACATCATACACTGACAAAATAACATTAACATGCATTTAAAGATATCAGCAGAAACGCAGGCATAAAAATACTACGCCCTGATAAAGACAAGAGCATTGTTATAGTTGACAAATCCGGCTATATACAAAAGATGGAAAAAGTGTTGAATAACTGAACAAATTCACGCGCCTGGGGCTAAATCGGATGATTTTTATAAAATTGAGCGCAAAGTAATAAATTAAATTAAAATCTTAAGAGATGTCGGCTGAAGTGCACAGAAGATCAAACTTATTCGATCTCCACATCAGCAAGGTACGGATTGCCGAAAACACAATAAAATTTTGTGGATTTGATCGCATTTTTCCTATGCGGGACAATTGATAGCCGTCGTAGGTCGGTGCACAGATTATTGGCTTTGATTGATGGGTTCTCACTTGTCCCTTCATTTGGAAGCCCTTCATCAGCTGCTTGTTTGAAAATGATGTTGAAACAAGATTTTTCACTCAATTTTTCCGAATTTTCGGGAATTCATTTAAAGTCCCATCGTCGGGGTTGTCTACACAGTTAATAAAACAACCTGTGGCAAGTTTGGTATCCTAATTCAAGAAAGATCTATTTATATTTATTTTAATTCTCAAACAATTTTTTATTGTCTGCCTTAATATCCGGTCTTCATACCTATTCTCTTATAGTGAAATGACTACACAAATTAATTCATCTCATCCCTCCGCATACAAAAATTGTCCCGCACAAGAAAAATGCGGTCAAATCCACAACAAAAAGGACTGCACTGAGCATCACAACTAAACAAAGAAAGGTTGTCTTATGAGACAAATATTATCAATAATTGATTCTCTGTTCCATGCCTTGACTAAATGATTAATTCGTGTACTGGAACTATTGCGCAACCTCCTAGGTAATTAAACAATAATTGAGTGCGCGGGTGGTGGCAACAATTCTTTAAATCAAGTTTGCGAGCTTGAAGTAAACACCAATCCCATTGTATTTAACCAGTCGTCGGATAACATAGCAGTGCGTGCGACTGGCGGTAGATTTGCTATTTTGTCCGACGACTGGTTAAATACAACGTGATTGGTGTTTACTCCTAGGTTATTATTTGGTTCCTGATTCTTTTGAGTTTCTTAACAGAATTCAAGGTATAAATGTTAAAAACAAGATCATGGCGTCTTTCGATGTTACGTTTGTGTTCTCAAAGGGTGCAATTGAAGAGATCATTGGCATTATATTTCAAGCGGTAGACCAAAACATATTACCATCTCCGGTCACAGGTCATTCTCTAAGAAGGCTTATTTTACTAAGCACGTATGATTTAAAGTTTCGTTCTAATGGACGCATCTATAGACAGCTTGATGGTATGGCAATTGAGCGCCACCTATCTTCAATTTTTGCTTAGATTTTCCTAGGCAATCTTGAGAACACTTCTTTAAAGAGTGTCATAAGTAAATATGCATAATACATAGAGTATGTTGTTCTTAATACCAGGTTGCAATCAGAAATTCTGCTCCTGAATTCAATAAAGCGCATAAAATATCTGTTTCACTTCAGAGCATGAGAAAGATTATTATCTGCCTATCTTAAATGTACTATTAAAGACGAATGATAATGGCTGTTTTTTAAGAATGAATAATTGGTCAGTCCAGGTTCGAAATGTCACAAATGTACTACAGCCAAAAACTCCTATATCTAATGGCTATCCTAGACAATTGATTGAGTCAACTATTAAAATCAATCAGACGTATTTGGAACCAGAAAAGAAACCAATTTATTCGAACATCCCATTTAAGGAGAATAATATTTTCCCCACGGCACAGAAGAAAATTTTAGCGACATTAAAACATAAATTTGAAGATAATTCAGAAGAATATGAAAAAGAAACTGCTCTATTACCTGATCAAATTACTTTTATTTTCGCACATGGAAAGTTTATAAGCTACTTTAAAGCGTGTCCTCTTAATTTAACAAATTTACATAACATTTTATTATTTATTATTAATGCACCAGTTTCCGCAGCTGCCTCTAGTAAACTTATGATCTATTTACGCTCTCAGCCTTATGCTTATGCCGGACAATTCCCTGGCATTCACAGCAGCAGCTATGATGGCGACTCATCAGTAGAAGCCCATATTGCGGTCTACATCTAGTCTATGTTTAGTAAAGAAATGTTTAACAGTTGGATGGTAAAATTTCTTATACGAATGTGTACTCAAGCAGGAATGGAGTTAACTTCGTTGTCAAGTCTTCGACAATGCGATTTTCAAAAAAATTTCCTATATATAATGTATGCCGAGCCTTGTAAATATAGCAAAACTGGTTTTCAGAATGCACTGTCGGTAAATGTTACCAGCCCAATGGATTTCAAGATATGATAAATTTAACTACAATTGAGAATTCATACTACTTCTGAACACCGGTTACTCCAGCAAATCCAAAAATGTGGCCTTGATCTATGTCAGTAATCATATTTTACGCTAATCATGACATCATTCAGTTATGAATACAACATTTATGTAATATTTGTTTCAGAGAAGTGTTATATATGCAGTTGTGTATTAGGTATTGCGTACCTAGTAACAAATTGGTTCAAATAGGACAAGAATAATAAACCAAACCCAGCGTGCATGATAGGTATAATCTCAACTATACATGCGTTTAGTGCTTACTGGCGACTCATCATTAGGTGACGGTACTACTCCCTACGCATACGATATGTTTTGTCAAGAAATGTTGGACAGTTGGACGTTGCTGCCACGGCATTTTGAAAACCATATTGAAGGTACATTCTACAGGCTCGGTATATATTATATATAGTGATTTGGCTTTGAAGTCGCATTACCGAAGACTTTACATGAAATTATCTCCATTACTGTTCGAATAAGAGATTTTACCATCCAAATTTCCAATATTTATTGACAAAATTCTTGGTAAGTAAGCATGAAATGAATGCGCATATGAGATTATAATTTCTTCTCATGCTGACTTTGGTTTATTCTACTCTACTTGAACTAATTTGTTACTAAGTCCACAATACCTAATACACAAATATATATATATATATATATATATATTAGTTTTTCACAATAATCAAAATATAAATATAGCCGCTAATATCGACCTAAAATATTCTTTACTGATAAACATGAGCTAGTTGTCAATCGTTTTACCTAAATCAATTGACCAGACAACTAAAAAATTGAGTGATTTACTTCAATGATTTCTGCATTATTATCAACAATTTATATGAAGGCTAAATAGGCATAACGGTTTTGGTCACTCGAGGGCATAAATTGACCGGATAGTTATCAGTAGCGTTGTCAGCGTAATTAATAGTGCTTAGGCTGTCCTCACTGTCATCTACAAATTCACTTCTTGATTCCTTATATAAAGTATATTTTAAAAAGCAAGGAGTTTAAGGAATTTACAACATCGTTAATTCGCAGCAACATAATCGAAGAGTTGTTCATTAATTTAACATAAACAATACTTTTTCTGTGTGCATATATACATATATATATATATATATATATATATGTATATATATATGCATCGACATGTTCACTTTCAGCTTTCTAGTCGCTATAGTGGTTTAATTGCTTGCGCTAAATTTAATATTCAACACACGTCTGCAATTTCAAAGCATTATTGAAATATCGCACGTATGTTTACCACATACTGCCTTAAATATATCGCATACAATGAAAGCGAGTATTCAATTTATGATTAGTCTTAACTGGAGGTTATGCACCGAAACAATTTGTCTATCTCGTAATTCAACCCTTCTCCCAGTTTTAAAGTCCCATTTATTTTCACTTTTTGAAAATATTTGAATATTTTCATTTTTATTTACCTGTGGATAAAATGAGAAGAACATGCTCATGTTAACTGACAAAATTAAATTTTATCTCTATAAATTTGAGCCGTATTATTAATTTTCTAAAAGCTTGCCTTTCAAATGCATAAATTTTATATATTTTTGCATGAATCTAATGGTACACAAGATTCAAAATGCAATCGGTCTACTTTGCTGAACACTACGATAAATGGATTCATGTACGAACAGCTCAAACCTTGCACTTCCTGATGCTCGACAGAGGAAACATCTAGTGAGATAATAGTTGCAAAACCACCATCAGTCACGCGTGGCTGACTGCAGTTTTTGCTATGTTGTGCAATTGTTTAGACGCAATGGAATTAGTGTTTAGCTTAGGCTTGCAAACACTATTTAACTAACCAATAAGTGAGTTTGATGACTGCATTGAATTCAGCTTAGGTAATATTGGTTACTATGACAAAGCTGTTAATAACTATCTGGTCAATTTATGCCAACGAGTACCCAATCTTTTAATTTTAATCAAGGTTTCGATCTTGATATAAACACCTGACCCATTATGTACATATATTTGTCGGCATAATCAAAGTACTGTATGGTGTAGAAAATGCAATTCATCTAGTAGACTAGTTTCGTCCTTATTAAGAACTCATCTCGTACGGACCAGAATTTACCGCGGACAGGGATCGAACCTGGGCACGTCTGCTTTGGAATCTGGTTCTCTAACCACTGATCCACTCTAGTTGAGCAACCTGTCTGTTGTGTTTATTTAGCGGAGGTATTAAGTGTTGGAAAGAATAGAGAAATAATAATAAATAACAAAGGTCATTTTGCCTCTTTCTGATTTTGCAAATATTGGATATGAATATGTACCGCTGATTATTATTATTATTATTATTATTATTATTATTATTATTATTATTATTATAGATGATTAGAGACCAGTTGAATTCAGTGTCGCAGGAGTGGAATTCCTGAATATTATGTTCGGTCTTCTGCTGCCTGTTTACAAATTATCAACCCTAAATAATTTTGTAGCTGTCGTTTTATAGCGCGTAACTCGTTATGTATGCCTAGTGATCTCTCTTACAACTTTACTTAACCTGATGAAGTGCATCTGCTATGAGTAACCTTCTGCTTGAATTGTTGACTGACTCTGACGATTAACAATAGTATCACGCCCATGATGTGTTGAGTTTTGTGTTAAAAAGTAAATTTATATATATTATTATATATGGGTGGAACTGAATGTTGAGCTTTACCGTAAAAAAGGCGTCAACCTCTGTTTGCTATAAGTCTGTTTGGCTTTGTTTTGTGGAAGTAATCTTTCGAGATGCGATCTATTTTTTTTTCTTTTATTCTAGCCTGTATATCTTCATTAATTATCAAGCACATAGATATCCTTTTATTCATGGCTTTTGCTATGCGCATTTGGAAAGGCCTTATGAACACTTCTGTAAACCTTACATTTATTTTGTTGAGTGATTCTTTTCAGTTTTTCCAGCTTGTTCGGTGGTTTAGTGTTCAGATAACATCGGCCTAAGCAATATTAGATTGCGCGGGTTGTGGTAACAACTCTTTAAATCAAGTTTTTGAGCTTGAAATATACACCAATTCCATTGCAATTAACCAGTCGATGAACAACAGTAAAACTACCGCCAGTTGCACGCACTAAACACGTTTCGACCTTCCATGATAATTATCAGAGTACGACAACAAGTAAAATGTATGCGAGACTACTAGAAGTGAGAGCTGCATATATAATTTTGCTTTCAATATATATCCAATGCGGTTTGATCCTCGCTAGTCAGTTTGCTGTCGTACTCTGATGATGATCGTGGAAGGTCGAAACGCGTCAGTGTGTGCGACTGGCGGTAGTTTTGCTATGTTGTCCGACGACTGGTTAAATACAATTGGATTGGTGTTTACTTCAAGCTCGAAAACTTGATTTAAAGTATCGTTACCACCACCATCGCTGTCTATTATTGCTTTATTGTATTGCCTATATATTTATTTGTGGCGAAAGCTGCAATCATTTAATGTTCGTGACTGCATAGAAATTATACAGCCGACATTTCCAGTCAAGTACAATCTATGCGGGACTACTAGAGGTGAGATTCGCATATCTAATTTTTCTTTCCATATGTCTGCAATGCCATTTGATCCTCGCTAGTCAGTTTTCCGTCGTACTCTGATGATGATTATGGAAGGTTGAAACGCGTCAGTGCGTGCATCTGGCGGTAGTTTCACTATGTTGTTCAACGACCGATTAAATACGATCGGTCTAACTTTGTTGATTAGATTATGCACCGACTTTATTTAATATGATTTTGGTGCATTTATTCTATGGTGTGTGTGTTCTCTCGTAGCGGTTGAATATTGTGGAGAGCTCTAGTCAAAATTCCGTCTTTATATATATATATATATATATATATATATATATATATATATATATATGCTGTATATTTAAATAGGTTAGTTTGTTATTCCACTTTCGATCCACTTTAATGTAAAATTATTCACAATTTTTGCTCATATTTTCAAAGAGTTCCTATCCAGTCGCGTTACATCTTTCAATGCCATTAAACGAATATTTATTTTTATCCTATAATTACAGCATAGACTTAAAAGATTTACGTGGCCTCATTAATTGAAATGTGATTTGGTGATTAACAACTATCAATGTACAAATTTGGAAACAACACAAATGATTACCTTCGCTATAAATGTAGAAAATAACAATTCAGTTTAATTATAAATCGAGATATAAGTAATAGATGGAGCTAGAGGCCAAAGTAGTAAATAGTTTATGATTATGCCTAGCCAACAGTCAATAGTATCTTTTAATTAGGCTATTATGGTTTCTGCTCACTTGCCTTCTTTGTTCCTTATAGGTCAAAGAAGGGCACATGCAATTGAAAGTTAGCAATGCCGTTTTTAGGTTGCATTAAAAGCTATACAGACCTCGCCATAATTGTCATCATTACAAACAGCATTAGGTCAGCATCAGCAATCGGTGCTTCGTTATCACATCTCCATGGAAATATCTTTCCTCGTTTACAACTGAATTTAGTACCACGATTCTTTTCGACTTGTACAATAAAAACTTGTCCATTTCTGTAAATTCTCTGTTGATCTCGCATAGCTTCGAATAAAATAACACATTTCTTAGAAACGCAATTTCTCTGTGACTACCGTGCTTTCGTATTTTTTTGTGAACCTGTCTATCTGATCTATCGTCGTGCGAACAGATATGCAGTCTTTGCCTGATCATTTGACCCGAATGGGCATAAATCTGGACTGCATTCAAAGCCGTCTCGAGGGTGCCGTCAAACGAGAGACACGCTACTGGATGGAGAACGACGCAAAAATCCGTGCTGTCACCGAGGGTGTGCCAAACTACGACCAGTTCAGGCTAGTTTGACCGCGAGCATTATTACTTGTGTAAAACAAATGTCATTGAAAATAAATGCGTTTAAATTGTTGCTGCATTTTATTGCAATATACTGTTCAATGTATGTCTTGGTAAAGGATATCTTTCAGCTATCCTATGTTACCTTTTAAAATCTAAATCTGTTCAACTTATATTTAAAATCAATTTAAATATAGTCAACATAGAAATAACACTACACGCATAAAAAATTACAAGTCAGACGTTATCACTTTTCATAATTGTCATCCACTCACTGTGTTTTGTGTAGGATCTGAAAATTTTTCAATTAAATCTTCCTGGAGCAAGCATTTTGTTCCTCTAATGGGTGGACTAAAAGTGTCAACATCTAGGTTTGATTTACTTCTACAATGATTTATTGCTCCCATTCTGTGCTTTATCATTCTTCTTTTCCTGACTATTAGATGAATAAATATGTGGAGTCTAAATACAGGCAAAACGAATTTGATATGTATAATTTTAATACCCGAACAAGGATTGCAATGAATACTAAGCGTAGTACCTCTACTCAGTTTCTCCAGATAAACTTGCTTGCATAATTCTCAGCAGATACTACTATTGGGTCAAAATTACGTATTTCCTGTTTTCCCAGACACAATTTTGTCGTTATCTCCAATTCTCCGCGTAACAAAACCTATTCATAGTTGAATCCAATATATTTTTTAGAACGCCTATTCCCTTATCATCATATTCAATTAATTTCGTGTACAAATAAATATATTTGTTGAACTCTTCTCCTGTTGGTCCTGAAATGGGCCTTTACTATGTAAAATACATAAAATTCAACATAACTTGAGCATGATGCTAGCGTTGCCCATGAAGAAGTCATTGCGCATACTAGTTGCTAATTTATAGACAAAACTATGACAAATAATTTTATAACAATGTTCCAAAATGTCTAAACACACTGAGAAGGAAATTACTTTTCGAAACCAGCGCGGCGATTTTCAGTTTTAATAAGATAAGGTGGAAAGATATGCTTGCATGCTTATAGGCTAATTCTATGGAATTTATTCTACATAACGGTGTTTAAAACTACTTTTTGCTCATTGGACTTACTCTATGGGTTCTTAATCACCAAGCGATTTCATGCTAAGTCTATGAAGATAATCCTTTAAAATCTGTTTATCATTGTACCCATAACATGCTGATGTACATTTTATCTGGGCACGATATTGTTTCAGTGGATTTCCGTAAATGTCTAGCGTGAATTACTGACATTTGCATAAGTCTCATCATTGGACCTCTGTGATCTGTACGCAAAATCCCGAGATGCATTTTCGTCTATTTACGTGTTAGGTTTAGCGTAGCTTGGATCAAGTCATTTGAAACATTACTAAAGGGATATACCAAAATCAGGATGAACAAAAAGTGTGGTCTCATCTACACATGTGTCTCGTGCTCAATGTTGATTCATTCTTCCTTAGAAGAACTGTTTCTTATATCAGCGGGTCAGATCGATAGCTTAGCCGGAGAGTTTGGCAATATTCAGTCGCGTCTATGTGAAACGATTATGGTTAACACAAAGGGTATCCGTATAATGGACCTAACTCACATTGGCAGAAACAACAGTGGCGACCGATCCCAGGGGACAACATCCGAACCTCTTCCAGTGTTTGCATTCGAATCGACAAAGTAATTCAAGCCGTCATAGGAATTTAAGCCTATACTTGTTTGCCATCCAAGAATTAGTGTATCATAGGGTAACAGTCTAGTTTGAATTACCACTTGACCTCAAGAGTACTGGATCAATTCCGTACCAGACCACAGGTGGTGTTTGCTGAATTATACAGACTCAACCTACTGTCGAGCGCGTCTTCTCCGTATACCATGGCACGAATTAGGCAGTGTTTGTCCAATCTACTGGATTCTTGTCCGGATTTACAACCACATGAAGCTATCGTGTTAATTCCTCCCGACCCTACCAGATATGGTGTATTTCCGATAAAATCTGACAACCTAGTAGAGGGAGGCCTAGGCTCTAAAAAATTTCAGTGATGACTATCACAACATGGTTAACGATACCACGGATTCATTCAATATTACCAGCATACTAAAGCGACAATCCCACTAGTAATACTGTGTCATATGCAGCAGGAAGTATGGAGAATGCGACAGCCAGTAGAATGAAATCCGTCGTAATACGTTAAGATACCAGCATCGACGCAAACAGTTTGACGAATACATCGTTTATTAGGCAGCAATGTTAATATAGTTCTCCGAAAAAATGGCTATTTCGAGGTGGCAACATGATCTACTACCGCACGAACATTGATAGACGATGTACTACCCAAAGTCAAATACTTGCTGGTATTCAGAATTCTGTGGCTGCGGTAAAGGACTGGCATAGCACCCTACAGCCTGCTTAGAATCAGATTACCCGCGAGGGAAATAAATTCTCAGAAACTTTGGCACATGTAATGTTTTTTTATTGAAGTTACATTTTTATAACTCACCAACGGAAAGCCTGTGGTTATACAACTGGTCACTGAAGCCGATGTCTCCATGTTGCTCATCTTGGCAGTTAAAATATTACAATCTACGAGAGTAGAGTTATGTCAGGCTACTGACGCGTCGACGGTGCCACGAATGAATGCAGCACTATTTTATTAATAGATATTGATATCTATCTCACGTCTTTTACCGTTCCGACCATACAGACCACCCTGTTTCGCTTAGATTTTATCCGAAAGAAGGTAGGGACATCCGATCGTAAGATCAACCGCGTATGCCTCTTTAGGCCGAAGACCTCGAGCCCCATTCAGCATAAATGCAGAACGCTGACACAATATGCCATCTGCAATAGTTATTGAAAGAGATTTGTATGTAGAACTGCAGTATATTTGAGCATCCTAACTGCATCGTATGTCCCTGGCCTACGTCCAATCGCTTTAAACCGTGGCTAGAATTGTACGACGCTGCTTCAAAAAAACTCGCTTCAGCACTGCAAGCAACGCAAAAGGTTACGTATGCTGGCGTTCTAGAGCCATTCTCATCTATGTTTCGAACTCTTAAGGCTTAGGTTTGAGAAAAAAAAGGATGATCTTCCCTGACATGCCGATGGTTTGTGGTATTTAAATGCTATAATTCCACCTGACCCGTAACCAACGCCTTCCCTTTTCGATCTGTTACTGCAGCTAGCGTTTGGCAAATGGTCTATTGTAAATGACCTAAACCAGGGCTTTTTCATAATTGGCAACTTGACCGGAGCCAGTTGAAAATTGTCTCTGCAGCTACCCCAAGCCTATTTCCAATTTACTCCGTTACCATTTGGTTTAAAGAAGGCATTTAAAATGTTCCAAATAATGCTGGGCTGCTTCGTAGTTGATTTGCACGGTACTGTGGCGTACGTTGACTTTGTCGGTGTTTGGTCAAATCCCTGAAAGTAATTGGCAGCACCGCTGCTGAATATGCCGTCCAAAATCGTGGAATGGCGATTATATTTTATTCCTAAAAAAGGTACAGGTAAATCTAAATGTGCGGTTCCTTGTCCGCTCCATTTCAGCGAATGGATGCGTGTCATTAGATCCGAACCAGCGGCATATCAAGTACTATCTCATACTAACCACTATAAAATAATTGCACCGATCTATTGGAATGCTGATTTTCTGTTGGACATATAACGCGAGGGTGGAGTTCATTCAACAACAATTGTCTAAGTTAACCGGTGCTAAATTACGACACATCGATAATCGAAGAAGGCCTATGCAACCTTTTTTTCAATATCACCAGAAATTTATAAACGACTGTGTTTTAAATATCCGGTTGAAGGCATGTCAATTATTACAGACGCCACAGATATTAGCATAAGATTACTACATTCCGATGGACATCCGGCACATTGTGTTAATGACATTTTAACGAATGCGGGGCAAGTTTTACTCTTACCCAAGACGGACTACTAGCAGTACAATGGTTCCTATGAAATATTAGGTATTTTATCTATGACGGGTATATAAACATCTTCACCAATCAAAAAACTAATGCATTGATTGTCATTAGGTAATGAAAACAAACGAGTACATCGGACTATCGAAATATGTTACGATTCCCCATCAAAATGTTATCGAGAATACCGTAGCCGATGCATACATCACAATTTCTGTTGTTGTCTATGAAGTAGAGATACATCTGTCAGGTGCACCTGTAACCCTAGAGCTCCAAGTTTATTGCACTTTATCAGATAATCAGGAGTGCCTATAACAGCTAATTCATGCTGTGTGTGCCATGTAGTCACAAGCCTATGTCCGAAGATCTATACTCAACCACAAAGCTGAATTCGGAGCGGAGCTAAGATCAGTATTTTGTAAATTTAAAGCAATGCTTTGTTTTATTCTTAGTCTTATTCAATCCTATTTGTGAACAGACAACGTGTTGTTGGTTGCCACCTGAAACCGCTAGAAAAACACGCTAATCTGACAAAATTACAAAGTCAACAGAACTGGAATCAAGCGTTCAATAACAGTGGAAATGAATGTGACATGCTCTCCGTGTTGGTTGTTCCGGACAATGACGTGTCAAAAAAATCAGAGGTACGTCTGTTTAGCTTTGAGATAGTTTGCTATGTTCACCTATTAATTGATTTTATGATAAAAGAGACTATGATTCTTGAGGCTAATAGATAATCGCTTGAACCTCTCAAAATAAGTATATTTTATTTAAAATTGGTCAACCAATTGATAATGGATACCAGAGCAACATTGCAATATTTTAAATGTTATCAATGAAGAGAGCATTGCAGCGTCACATTGCCTTTAACACGGTTTTAGTATAAAGTTGCTAAACATAAATAGTAAAAGCACTCAAAGTTAGGATTATTCCTAATTAGTAAAATTAACTTAATCTACTAATAGAACGTCAGTGCTTCATTAGTGAGTATATATGTTCTTCAATGAAAAGTGGATACAACGGGAGTACCTCTGATTTTTTATCGAAAGCTAACCGGTTTAGTAGTTTAAATATTTTGTGAGTAATAAATGTTACGATAAAGTTTAATAAGAATAAATTTCGGTTTTGAAATAAATACTATTTTAAACGCATACCTAATTTTACCAGCCAGTGTTGTTTCACGAAATAGCCACTGTTTAATTATTAATTTACAAGAATGACAGATTATTGATCGCCCAAATTAAGTACCAGTGTGAATTAAGTTTTGTGTTCTAACTCTCCTATATAAATTAAGCTTATCTTCGTCATATTCATCTACGTTGTATGGGATCGTGGTAGCGACACTCATAAAAATTCTGGAGTACATTTGTAAGACTTTAGATTTTCACGTCAACGCGGTAAAAGTATGGACGCCAACATTTGATTTGACAAAAACAATGTATTAGTAATGCTCGGAGATATATGTACTCATATGAATTCAAGATTTTCATTACTAAAAAGTTGATCGGTTTTCCATTATTTGTCCAAGTGCAAAGTAACTTTCTTATGTTCAATCTATTCATTGAAATATTCGGGCTTTTACTTTAGCGAAAATCTCTGATAAACCAGTCATCAACTGCACCTTGGATCCGATATTGATGTGTATCTATCGTGATAATGAAGCTGGTGTATTTAAAATGTTACGGGTAAAAGCGGTAGTTGCGAACAACCAAAATGTCAAGTAGAATCTGTACCCCAAACGTTCTCTATCAGATACAGCGATACGAAGCAAGCGTGCATTAGTGCATCCGGGAAACATCAAAATGACTAATGAAGCCACAAAATTCAATTATTACGAAATCAGTTACATTCAATCAAATAAAATATCAAGTATAAATTAAGCCTCTCGATTCATCAGGTATCTAATAAATTTTAATTTTTAAGATTGTTAGTATTGGCAAAGTAATCAAAGTCATATCAATCGAACACGAAAGAGCAAAATATACAAAGGCCATCAGATCAGACGTAGCGAACATCGGGCTTTTAACAGGTATGTGAAGAGATTGGTTGTGAATACTGCACTAGTCAGAACCTAATTTGACTAAAACATAATTTAAAATATTGTACGATTGAAATGATAATGCTTGTTGTTTAGCACAATTAGTGTTTTTTGCTTAAACGAAGCAGACCGAATTGAGCAAGAGGTTCATGTGAATATCAAGACATCGACATAGTAATTATTGCGTTAATCCCCCCGGTTGAACTGTGATCAACCTGGTCAGTGTTAAAGATTTATAATAGAAATGACATTTAGTAAGTGTCATGTGGCTTTAAAGTGCGTTTCATGTTATTAATATGATGAAAGAAAAAAACGTTCAACACTCTCTCCCTTGTCATGTTTTGTAATTCAAATTAGCCAAGTTAATCCAAATTTTATATACATGTAAAAGATTAATTATCCATTAGAAGTTCTTTCAATTTTCAAATCTTCTGCGTAATGGCATTGATGAGCATTTCATGCTCATCTCTATTACCAATACAGGATGAGTTCTCAATAAGAGCCGAACCGGTCTAGTGGATGAATTGTCTTTTCTACACTATACAATGTTTAGTTTATACTGACAGATGTTTATATCAAGATCGCAACCTTGATTAAAGTAAACTAACAGGATATCCTATTAATTTTGTTTTAAGCCAACGAGGCAAATGAAGAGTTTAGGTTGAACCAGTGAGAATATGATTCATATAGAGCCTTAATCCTCATGCAACCTGAAGTGTCCATAAAATAGCCTTCAATCTCACCGTACTCATCAAAATAATCTTAAAGAAGAATTGAATCAAAATAAAATGTCGATGCATTAATATGAACAGTCCTGACCAGCTACAATATACAAAATCAATCTGATCAGACCTAGTAAAGTACGAAGAGTTTAAAAGGCATGTAAATGAATTAGTCGAGACCACGTGAACAATCAGAACTTTAGTGTTTCTAAACAATAGGAGACGCAGGGAAGATTAAAAGGGATGAATATGATGAATACTGCTAGAAATGATAAAATCATTGTCTTAGTATTGTAATATTATGCTTCGTTATTTTAATTAACCTAATGACTGGTTCTGAAAAAAACCGAGTTTCGAAACATCGCTACTTTGTCTATCCTACATTTTTAACCTCCGTCAGCAAGTAATATAAAATATAAGAAATATAAAATTAGATAAACGATAAGTTCAAATAAGCGACAAATGAAATTGCGCGATAATTAGACTGATTAGAGCAGTGCTGCAGTTAAGACAATGTGGCTATAACTGCGTAATTGAAGTAGCGGATTAGTCAAGGACCATGGCTACAGATTAAAAACTGGCGAATATTATGAATATTGATTGAAATAGAATACATATTAGATCAGTATTGACATATTTTGCTTCGTTTGCTTAAAACAAAATTTAAGAGGAATCTTGCAACTTTCAAATTTAATGAGTGGGAAATATTCATCGGTGCATTTAAGCAGAAGATGTGAAAATTCAGAGCTCAAAATAGATAAAGCGTTATCAACAAGTGTACACAAATCCTGACTAATTTGATTAGATTTACATACAAAGCATGACGATCGAGAGAGATTTGAAATTCAGTGTCAAGCAATGATACGCTTCTATTAGCAGTATTGAAAACTGACCGGATTGTTTACAGTTACACTTTGGACTAACGCTATCATTGTTATTCACAGTAAAAATGTAATGAAACCAAAACAAGTGATAAAATACTTGTAGTGCATATAGGTGTATATCGCGTTTTATATTGCTGCTCAGAATATAAAATTGGTTCAAGATAAGGATTGTGTTTATTATCATGATGCTGCCAATGATGACTTATTACCTTTAAAATAAGCTAGTAATGTTAATAATCGAGTGAATACTCTTTACTGTCCCACATCCAGTGTATGCTATTTGTAGTTTGAAACTCAGTGCTGAACTCGAAGTTGTTGGGTAATCCGATAATCGAAAACATATTCAATGGAACATTTCCTACATGGAAAACTCCACGTGGGAAAAGGACTTTCTCTCATTGAGCATAACATACAAAGAAGGGAAATAATACGCATTAGACGGTAAAATAACATTGTTTTGACAGTGAGATAGTAATTGATTAGATAAAGAAAAACGATTTTGGACTAATTTCACCATACATTTTCAGTGTTCGACACCGCAGCAGTTTATAACCGCTTGGAATCGTCTGAAGTTGAATGAGGAACCAAGCACGAAAACAACAGTTCACTTGTCTGATTCGCTAACAAACACTGTCGAGCATGTCAGCGGGCTTTTATTAAGCCGTTGGTTGTTGCTAAGGCAACAAAGTTCCAACATTCTTAAGGAGTTGTTTGATATTGGTCACGGCTTGTATATGCTGGCTGATATCCTGACCACAATGGAGACAATTGCGTCAACCCAGCTGGAAACCACGAAAGCCTTTAACGAGAATGACAGCGATGCTCAAGACGTTAAGGTACTTGGAACCAAAGTGGATTCTTCGGATAGGAATAAAATTCAGCGCTATCAGCATCTTTTAGAAGAAAACAGTAACCACGGTAAGCACGTGATGGCAAATATAAAAGTTAATGGCGTTTCGTTAAATGTTCGAAAACGAATAGAGATTTTGATTTTTGTCTGTACTCATCCATAATGAGTGTTTACACTTTTTATGACAAATTTACTCTCTATGAGTTTTATAAAATCGTTACCTGGTTTGTCAACCTTTCTAGACTTTATTTAAATTAATGGTTTAAGTGGAGCCATTTAGTTAGAACCACTGACGCTATACATTTTATAAAGGTCTAATCCACATACAACATGAGATTTCAATTAAATACTGTTTGTTGCGAAGAACTAATATATATGCAAGTATGTATTAGGTGTTGCGAACCTAGTAACAAATTAGTTCAGTTGTGACCAGAAGGATAAACCAAAGGCAGCATGAACGGAAAGTATAATCTCATGCACATTCATAAGTAAGCACAAAACAAATGTGCATGAGATTATACTTTCCGTTCATGACTAACTGAATTAATTCCTAGTTTCAAAACCTAATACATACTTGAGTTTTCAATTGTTAAAATTGTTTTAAAATTAAACTAACTCGTCATAATAATCAGAAAAGAACATTTAATCAGTATAAAATGCGGATGCTTTATTGTCATAATAACATTGAAATCATACATAAACGAAGAATGATTAATCATTAGTGGGCTGGATTTTGCTAAAATGAAAAGACCTACCAAAAAGCACACTGAAATTAGGCCACTTAGACCTCTTAGCAACGCACTCACTAGGCTTATTGGACTGCACAACATGACAGCACAGGAAGTATATATTCTTTGCGATTTTCACTGAAGCACTTCAGAATATCGCGTCTTTTTTGCTTCCATATGAATATTGCAGTGTTGTTTGCCCATGATTTTAAACTGTGACTGTGTTGCTATGCTGGTGTGCTAATAGTGTAAAATATTTATTGCTCATCTTGTTATCCATTTGGTGATAAGTTTAACCTGGTTGGTCTTACGCTATCTGTCTTCACAAAATAGATGTTTAAAATTTTACCGGCCTTCTACCACATAGACGATAATTATGATTTGTTCTTTAAACAAAATTTGCGAGCTTGAGATAAACAGAAGTTCCACTATATCTAACCAATCACAGAACATTGCAAAACTACCGTCGTTCAGATGTACTGACGGATTTCGACCTCTCAGGATCGTCATGAATGCACGACGGCAAACTGACTAAAAAATACTAACCCGCAATGCAGACATAAATTATGTGCGATTAACAGTATTTTTCCTGTTGGATGAAAGGTTAAATACAATTGGATTGGTGCTTATCTTAAGCTAGCAATCTTGATTTTTTTAAATGTTATCACCAATCGTGGAATTTATCGGGGTGCGATCATGGGCTTAATTGGTCCTTCTTTTTCTAGCGATATACCTTCTAATGTTATCACACAGAATAATGCAAGCATAATACACTGATGCTTCACTGTTGCATAACAGTGAAGTACATGATTATGTGTAAGCTCTAAATGAACACCTGGTCCTCGGGTAATAGTGGCCGATTGGGACTGTGCTAGTCTGGCCTCTCCTCGTTGACCTACCTGTTATTAACGCATTAACGCCACTAGTATAGCTCGACGATTCGAAAAGGCACACAAACCATTACACCAAAGCAAAGATATAGTCTCCAGCAATGGCATCGATATCCCAATTCGATTTTTTACCGATTATTTTTTGAATCAATTTTGCGAGCTTCAGGTAAACACCTTTCCCAGTCGTCGAACAACACAGTAAAACTCCCGGCATTCGCAGGCTATATTTTTCGACGACTGGTTAAATACAATGGGATTGGTGTTTACTTCAAGCTCGCAAACTTTATTTAAAGAATTTTTACCATCATCCTCGAAATCAATGTTTTTTAATAGTACCGATTATGTTTGTAAATTACAGTGCAGTCCCGGATTGATCCTGCTGCAATTGCTTACACTAGAATTGTCAGCTGTATCGACGATAGTACAAGTGACGTTTCTTGTGCCAATTAAAATTTGTTTGGGAATGATATTTAGTCCATTTGAGTTCAGTTTATGCTGCCCTATTTTTGAGTCTGCTTAAATGTATGTTATCTATTCTATCCGGACAGTGTAGATAACAGAGAAAGATGTAGTAGATTTCAAAAAGATGAACGAAAAAAAATTTTAGATACAATATTTGGTTCTTCTTCATTTTTTGCTAAAATATTCACAAATATACCTATGTTTAAATTTTCCAAAAGCAAAATTTACAGCAAAGTGTAACGTAGAGAGTTGGACAGTAAAATAAGAAAGCAGCCAATAGTTTATAAGCAAAGAATCCTATTTTAGACTTAACGGTCATAAATAATTTTTTGCTTGAATAAATTGTGCTGCAATCTGTCTGTCTACAACACTTCCTAAATTTCTTACTCATTGTTTTGAATATCTTAAAAGCAATAATCGGTAAAAACACGTGCGAGGTATCAATAACATTTATTATTATAATCATAATAATAATTGTATGTTATGTATAATAATAATTGTTATCACCACCCGCGCTACCAATGTTCGTTTAATTGTATCAATAACATGTTGCGAAATGCAAATATGTATTCACCATCTGATTTGTCACACGAGTTTGCCTTATAATTTTCATTCTCCTGAATTGTTAACCGTCAGATCAAGCTGTTTACGTAAGATTCTCAACAGTTCACACAGCTTTATTGTTAAATTTTATCTGAGATTGACCTAAACAGGTATTTTGATTGCTGGTAAAGCTAAATGCGCTTTTATATCTTGCAAACTTTGGCTGCATTAAATGTGCTACTTAAATTATTCTGAACTAGATTTTATGCGGGAAATATTGTACATCTTAAGTGGAATATGTAATAAATTTGTCTTCATTTATGATCTCACCTTCGTCCCTTTCTCAGAAAATTCATACTTTTCATTTTGTCCTTTTCTCGAGGAATTGCTCACCTAGGACTGATTCGCCGGCCGATGTAATGCAATTTTGTTATGCTTATATGCACATGCAATTACCATGTTATTATTCTTGCTATCGACAATATATCGTGGCTTCATAAGCGAGGAGTATTTTGGCGACAGGAAGGAGTTTGTGTATAGTTTTTTTGTTTTTATGTGAATTTATGTTGTTGAATCTCGTCTGTAATATTTTTACTGAATGGTCAATTTGAAAATATTTTTTTAAATGTGTACTGTATACCGAAAGATATATCGTTGAAAATATAATAGCCATGCATTCCACAGGCCGTAACTCCATCTCTTTAACAATATTACCGTGCTTCAAAATTATATTTGCGATGCATAGATATATAATTCTTCTGCTTTTATTTACGTTGTAGCATCTGGAGAGATCTGATAAGCTTGTGCATTTAATCTAACTTTTTCCGATTGTTTGACCACAAATCAAACCATCTATTCATGACTTACTTCCGCTCATCAGTTTACCTTCGTTGCATTCATATGAATTCCTAGTGATTTTACGAATTCTGTGCACCGTCAAATATTATATTTGTCAGCGCAAACCTTAATAAATAGTGTTGCAAATCATTTTGATGAAGTTGAGAACAGTCCTACTGTATTTTTTATTTCATCGCGGAATAATTTTATATCCAGACTTCACAGCTAAATGTCTAGTGGCTGTATCAGTGGTCGATGAAATTTGTAAATTTTCGCGTTAAGAAATTTACAGCCACCAATGATACCAATCTACATAGAAAGGTGAACCGAGATAAGGGTGCAGAGCAAATACGGAATTTTAAACGATTCTATTGAAATAAACTTTCGAAAATAAAAATATGGTAATTATTCGTCTTCAATGGAAAAAATTCTACAACTCACGCTTGAAAATTACTGCATAGTTTGTAATCTGATAGGTAAACGCATAATATTTTGTCGTATTTAAATTTCATATCTTGCCGTACAGTATAAATAAAGGGAAAATGCAAAAGCCAACTACCCACGTTGCATCGCGTAATATGCATTTATTTGTGGGAATGTTTATTAATTAAAGCTCTTCAAAAGATACTGGTATTGCACTTCGGTGCATGGTAATAAGCTGTCATTCAGAGAGATATGCTAACAATTAGCATCAAGAACTGCCAATCCAATAGCGTTGTGACTTGAAATTTGAGTGATTGATCATAATTTGAATTGAAATATTGTTTTAAAAAGTTGTGCTGATCGCATTTATATAAAATACCATGCTTCCTAAAATGATATTTTTATATTTAAAATATTCCAGAACAAGGTTTCGAAAGAACGGAAATTTTTAGTGGCTTCTGGTTCGTCTTTTTCGACTTCTACAGGGTGTGCGAGTTTTTATTTTGTTCGCCGGTTATCGTTTCCGGCAAAGAGAATGCTGATGAGTTATGCATCTCTATTGAGCGAATAAAATAGTAAAAATTTAAACTGTCTAGATGAAGCTAATTACTGTCTACGTTTTTTTTACCTTCCGCACTTTCCTTCTCAGCAATGAAAAAGCCGCTTCAATCTGAGACTTTACATCACAACAAAGGGAAATTTTTATCAAATCAGGCGAAAGAATCGCTTGGAGACAGTATAGCTTCTGCTGATAAAGATCGCAATGAGGCGAATTCAAGTCAATTGGAATTAAAACAGTCTCATGACCAAAAGGACCAAGTGCAATGTCAATTTGAATCAAATGTTGACAACAAGGAGTGTGTGGACATTCAACCTGAGATTAACCCACCGTGTATTGTAGACATCAGTTGTGCCGTTGTTGACAAGACTCCAGTGCAGGCATCTGCACAAGACGGCTCAGATAACGCTATGAAGAGTTGCAAAAACGATCTGGTTGGACACCTATTGCGTCTGCTTAATGCAATCTCATCCTCCCGCCAATTCGGCATTGCCTACGACTGCCTCACAGATAGTGAGGTCGCATCGGCTACCAAAATATTAGTTCTCTTACTAAAAGTCGAAAGTCAATGCGTCATGAATGAGACACTGGCAAAAATTGCACTATCTCAAGGATTTGAAATTGAACAATTATACAAACGTTTTCATTTTGAGAGCTCCGTCGAGAATTAAATTTCTTGTGCTCGTATTTTGGCGAAATAAAATATATTTTCCACATTAACCTTTTATTTCATAATTTACTACCACTTTAGCTCAGAGGCTCTAGCCAGAATTCACTTACCACAGTAGATCATTTATTTGTTGCTTGAATGCGTGTTTCTTTACAATGTAATGCTTTTGACTCAATAGTTGAAATATATCTCAGGCTATTACAATTATAAAATGGGAAATCCTTTCAGATACCTTTGAATCCAAAAAATCAACAAGCCCCATGTTATTTGCTATAGTACCGGAATTTTCCGGACTCGCAATCATTGATTTATCAATACTGAAGCTGGCTTGTGCAGAATAAGCTCAAAAGTGCACCGGATTTTGAATATCTCTACAACTCATTGTGCTGCTACTTTTACATCGCCGGCAAATATTTGCATCAAAAGAAGGCTTTGAATTTGATCCTTGACGGGCTTTGTGTGTAGCCTACTATTACACGTATACGCGTACGCATAGGAGAATTCGTTGTCCAATTGTTTCGCATTACTTGACCAAACAAAGGGGTTTTAAGTGTAGTATCAGAACCTATTGGTGAGTGGCTAGAAAGCACGAAATTTATACGCATATAAGATCACTCCTTTTGCTAATTCTGCCTATTATATATATATATATATATATATATATATATATATATATATATATATATATATATATATCTTAGGAAGAAGCATACTGTGTGTGATATTCGAAAGCAATGGACAATATATATATATATATATATATATATATATAATTGGCTAAAGTGGACAAAAGAATCCAGACTAGTACATCATTGTAATATTAACTTCTTCACGTAGAGTATATTCATCATCATAAACAGCATTATATCTGTATAATAAAATGATGCTTCACTGTCATACAATCTGAGTCATAGTTACATATCGGCTTTAAACGTCCAATATCCTGTCCGCTCCCATTTAGATTATTGATAGTAAATTTAATTTTAAAATAATTAAACAAAGACGTCATATCAAAAGACATCATAATCCATCTTATTTCTAACATATATATGTATAAGACAAGAAAAGATTACATTGAATTTGGACACATATAATTATACAAAGAAGCAGCATTAACACGCACATTTAATGCAGCTAAACTACGGTGTTATTTAGGGTAACACACTTCCCTTTACCAGCAATCAAAGAGAAACAGCCGTTAATGTCGATATCAAATATTATTTACCAATATACATGCGCAAGTTGTCGATCAACTTACGCAGGCCGATCGACCAGACGGTTAATTACTCGAATAAGAGAACATTGCAATTTAAACGCCTGTTTTAAATCAAATGGT